>PVKP010006459.1:0-82998 GCA_004027715.1 Plecturocebus donacophilus
TTCTTTTGCTGTTTCTTTCTCCTTTTCTCTTTTTCTAAAATCTCTTCCTCTTTCTTTCTCTTTCATTCTTTTTTCTTTCTTTTGCTGTTTCTTTCTTTCTCCTTTTCTCTCTTTTTCTAAAATCTCTTCCTCTTTCTTTTTCTTTTTTTTCTTTCTTTTGCTGTTTCTTTCTTTCTCCTTTTCTCTCTTTTTCTAAAAAAAAAGAAAACCCTACCCCACGCATGGGTGTCACCAAAGCCTAACTATATGTAAATTTGTAACGTCCAGTGGTGAAGTAAATCTGTGTAAGACAGTGCTAAATAAAGCAATACATAAATGAGTTATGGTGGTAGACAGTGTTGGATGGTCGCCCCTGTCTTAACCCACACCCTTTCCCATAAGTCATCTTTATCCAAGGGTGGCCATATGACAGACATTCTACTCAGTGAACACACAGACGTTTCTGGTAAACCTCTTGTTTTCCTGGAAAAAAAAAAGTAGCATACTTAACTAGTAAACATGTTTTGAAGTTTGTTCTTTTATTTTTACCTTCTTTTATCCTGGAATATGGAAGTGATGTCAAGACCATGTCTTTTGACCGTGAGATAACATGTTAGGAGGCAAAGTTGGAGAGAGTAATAGAAATGTTTTCATTTCTCTTGAATATATACCTACGGGTAGAATTTCAGGATCATTTGGTAACTTTGTATTATAACCTTTGAGGAACTACAAAATTGTTCCCCACAGTGGGTGTAGCATTTTATATTCTCCCTAGCAAGGCATGAGGGTACCACTTTTTCCACATGGTCCCCAACACTTACTATGGTCATTTTGATTATGGCCGTCCTAGTGGGTGTAAAATGGTCTCTAATTTTGAGTTTGATTAGAATTTCTGTGAATGATGGTGAGCATTATTTAATGTGTTTATTGGCCATTTGTGTATCTTCATTAGAGAAATGTCTATTCAGATCCTCTGCCCATTTTAAAAATTGGTCTGCCTTTTAGTTACTGAGTTACAACAGTTCTTCATAAAGGCTGGGTACAAGCCCTTATCAGATATGTTATTTGCTAAAATTTTCTCCCATTGTATGGGCTGTCTCTTCACTTTCTTGATGGTATCATTTTTAGCACAATTTTATAGTTTAATGTAGTCCAGTTTGTCTATATTTGAAAATTCACTACTTCTGTTTTTCTTCTTGTATCCAAGAAAATTTTGCCCAATCCAAGATCATGAAAATTTGCTCTTACATTTTCTTCTAAGAGTTTTTTATTTTTAAATAGTTTTAGCTATTACATTTAGGTCTATGATCCTTTGTGAGTCTTTTTTTTTTTTTTAATGGAATTTCACTCTCATTGCCCAGGCTGGAGTGCAACAGCGTGATCTTGGCTCACTGCAACCTCTCCCTCCTGGGTTCAAGTGATTCTCCTGCCTCAGCCTCCCAAGCAGCTGGGACTACAGGCGTGCGCCCCCCACACCCGGCTAATTTTGTATTTTTAATAGAGACTGAGTTTCTCCATGTTGGTCAGGCTGGTCTCAAACTCCTGACCTCAGGTGACCCGCCCGCCTCGGCCTCCCAAAGTACTGGGTTATAGGCATCAGCCACCATGCCCAGCCCCCTTTCTGAGTGTTTTTGGCTTGGCTTTCCAATTGTCTCAGCCGCATTTATTGAGAGGACCATTTTTTTCCTCACTGAATTGTTTTGACACTTGTCAAAAGTCAATTGACCATAAATGTAGGTTTATTTCTAAATACTCAATTTTATTCCATTGATCTACATGTCTGTTTTTTTAATCAGTATCACGATATCTTGATTACTAGAATATTGTAAGACTTGAAATTAGGAAGCGAGCAGGTAAGAACTTAGGAATGGAGTAGGTCATAAAAAATAGGAGCTTTTTCTTTTCTAAGATTGTTTTCACAATTGTGGATCCCTTGCTTTTGCATAGGATTTTTAGGATCAACTTATCAATTTCTGTGAAAAGCCAGCTCAGATTTTGATAAGGATCATATTAAATATGTACATTAATTTGGTTAACATTGCCATCTTAACAGTATTGTTCAATCCATGAACATGGAATATCGTTCCCATTAGGTTTTTAAAAATTTCCAGGAGCTGGGCACCCTGGCTCATGCCTGTAGTTCAGCACTTTGGGAGGCTGAGGTGGGAGGATTGCTTGAGGCCAGGAGTTCAAGACCAGCGTGGGCAACATAGTGAGACCTCGTCTCTAGAAAAGAAAAATTGATAGGGACAGGAGGTAGAGAAATTCTAGGCAGAAAAGGTCAGGGTCCCTGGCGAAGCTCCCCCCTCAATCTTGTAACTGCAGCCCAAAGTGAGAACTTTACATACCCATTTTTCTGTTCAAATGTTGCCTTTTCCAAGACACCCCCTCGTCTGCCCTGCCCCCCTTCCTGTACCCATAAAAACCCCAGGCTTCACTGCCAGAGATCAGAGGAGGGGAGAAGCAGCAGCTGAACGTTGGAGATGAGCAGTTTGATTTCAGAAGGACGGCTTGATGGCGGGACTTTGGAGAAGAGTCTGGCTGGAGACAGCTGGATTTCAGGGAAAAATAGCTTCCTGCTCCCTCCTCTTTCAAACTCCCCTCCTTGCTGAGAGCCACTTCCATTGTCAGTAAAATCCTCCGCATTCTCCACCCTCCAATTTGTTTTTGCAACCTGATTTTTCCTGAACGTTGGACAAGAGCTTGGGAGACAGAAAGCTCAGGATACATAAAGCTATCACACTGACCCTCTGCGCTCACAAAAAGGCAGAGGGTCGGTCCACTGAGCTCTTAAACACCTAAGCCATCTGTGAATAGCAAAACTAAAAGAGCACTCTAACACGTGCCCTCTGGGGCTTCCAGGGTCATGGATATGCCCCCTTAGATGCTGGTATGGGACCTGCATGAAATTCTGCTCCTATCTGTGCCCAAAAGTGCTCACTCTGGCTCCTGTGCCCACTCACTTGACTGCTGTCCCTCCTGGGAGGGATTGAGAGCTGCAGGCTGAGTAAGCGAGGCACCCCTGTCACGAGGCCCACAAAGGAGTCAAGGGAAATTTTCTGTTTCAAAATTAGCTGGGCATGGGTACCTGCGCCTGTAGTCCCAGCTACTTGGGAGGCTGAAGTGGAAGGATCTCTTGAGCCTGGGAGGTCAAGGCTGTATGTAGTAAGATATGATGGTACCATTGCAGTCCAGCCTGAGTGTCTGAGTGAGACTGTGTCTCTTAAAGAAAAAGAAAAAAAGATTTCTTTTAGCAATGTTTTCTAGTTTGCAGTCTATGCATTTTACATTTCTTCTGTTAAATTGATTCTTAAGTATTTTATTCTTTTGATGCTATTGTAAATGAAATTATTTTCTTAATTCCGTTTTTGCAACTTTCATTTCAAATGTATGGAACTACAATTGGTTTTTTAATATTTACCTTGTACCCTGCAACCTTGTTGAAGTTCTTTATTAATGATAATAATTTTCAGTGTATTTTTTAGGATTTTCTCTATATAAGATTATGTCATCTGCAAATAGTTTCACCTCTTCCTTTCAGTCTATAATGCATTTCATTTCTTTTCTTGCCTAATTGTTCTGGCTAGAGTGCCCAGTACAATGTGGAATAGAAGTGGTGAGAATGGATAACCTCGTCTTGTTCTGCTTTTATAGGAAAAACATTTGGTCTTTAACCATTAAGTACAATGTTAGCTGTGGATTTTTTGTAGATGACCTTTATCAGGTTGAATAAGCTCCCTCTGTTCCTAGTTTGTTCTTATCATGAAAGGGTGCTGGATTTTTGTCAAATGCTTTTTTTGCATCTATTGAGATGATTATGTTTGCCCTTTATTCTGATAATGTGGTATATTACATTGTGCCACTGCACTCCAGCCTGGCAACAGAGCGAGACTCTGTCTCAATAGTCAATTTGAGACTCTGTCTCAAATAATAATAATAATAGTAATAATAATTTTAACTTTTACATTCAGGTAGTACATGTGCAGATTTGTTATATGGGTACATTACATGACGCTGAGGTTTGGGTATGAATGATTTTGGCATTCAGATAATGAGCAGGTGGTTTTATAACCCTTGCTACTTTCACCCTATCCCCCACCAGTAGTTCCCAGTGTCTATCTTTCCCATCTTCATGTCCGTGTGTACCCAGTGTGTAGTTCCAGCTTTAAGTGAGAACATGCAATATTTTGTTTTCTGTTCCTGCATTAATTCACTTAGGATAATGGCCTCCAGGTGCATTCATGTTGCTGCAAAGGACATAATTTCATTTTTTTTTTTTTTGGGCTGTAGTAGATATGCACCACATTTTCTTTACCTAATCTATCATTGATGGGCATTTAGGTTGAGTCCATGTCTTTGCTATTGCTAATAGTGCTGTGATGAACATATGAATGCACATGTATTTTTTTTAGAAGGATTTATTTTCCTTTGGGTATACACCCAGTAATGGGATTGCTGAGTTGAACGGTAATTCTGTTTTAAGTTCTTTGAGAAATCTTCAGACTGCTTTCCACAATGGCTGAACTTCTACCAGCAGTGTCTAAATGTTCCCTTTTCTCTGCAACCATACCAGCACCTGTGATTTTTTGACTTTTTAATAATAGCCATTCTGACTGGTGTGAGGTGGTATCTCATTGTGGTTTTGATTTGCATTTCCCTAATGATTAGTGATGTTGAGCATTTTTTAAGAAGTGTCTATTCATGTCCTTTGCCTACTTTTTTATAGGGTCATTTGTGTTTTGCTTGTTGAGTTGTTTAAGTTTCTTATAGATTCTGGATGTTAGTCCTTTGTCAGATGCTGACATGGTTTGGATTTGTGTCCCCGACCAAATCTCATGATGAATTGCAATCCCCAGTGTTGGGGAAGAGGCCGGGTGGGAGGTGATTGGATTGTGGAGGCAGATTTCCCCTTGCTGTTCTTGTGATAGTGAATTATCATGAGACCTGGTTGTTTCAAAGTGTGTAGCACCTCCTCCTTTGTTTTCTTCCTCCTGCTCCAGCCACGTAAGATGTTGCCTGCTTCCCCTTTGCCTTCTGCCATGATTGTAACTTTCCTGAGCCCTCCCCAGAACCTGTACAGTCTGTTGAACTGTGAGCTAATTAAACCTCTTTTCCTTTAAATTACCCAGCCTCAGATACTTCACTCTGTCACCCAGGCTGGAGTGCAATGGCGTGATAATGGCTCACTGCATCTTTGACTGCCCCAAAGGGCTCAGGTGATCTTTCTGCCTTAACCTTCCAAGTAGCTGGGACTACAAGCATAAGCCACCATGCCTGGCTAATTTTTGTGAGTGTTTTTTTTTTTTTTTCTGTAGAAATGAGTTTTCACTATGTTGCCCAGGCTGGTCTCAAACTCCTGGGCTCCAGCAGTCTACTCACTTTGATCTCCTAAAGTGCTGGGATTATAGGTGTGAACCGCTGCAACTAGCCTGATTTATGTTACTTTTTATTGTTGTGCTATTTTTAATTTTGGGGGATATTTTTGATCTGCGATTGGTTAAGTCCATGAATGCTGAGCCCATGGATATGGAGGGCCAACTGCATTTTGTTGAAGATTTTTCTGTCTACAGCTGTAGGGAGTGTTGGTCTGTGGTTTGTTTTCTTGTTGTATCTTTTGTTTTGATGTCACGGTAATGCTGGCCTCATACAGTTGGTGAAAATGTGTTCCCTCCTCTTTTTTGAAGAGTTTGTGAAGAATAGGTACTAAATCTTTCTTGAGCGTTTGGTAGAATTCGTCAATAAAACCATGTGGGCCTGGGCCTTATTTGTGGGAAGTTGTAAAATTCCTAATTTGATGTCTACTTTCTATAGGTCTATTCAGATATTCTATTTTTCTTTCCAATCATTTTTGGTAATTGGGTCTTTCTATGACTTTGTCCATTTTGTCTAAATTATCTAATTTTTTGGCATACAGCTGTTCATAGTATTCCCTTAAAATAATGAAAAATTTATTTCTTTAAGATTGGTAGCAGTATCTCTTCTGTCATTCTGATCTTAATAATTTGTGTCTTCTTTTTTTTCTTGGCTAGTCTAGCTAAAAGTTAATTTTTAAAATCTTTTCAAATAAACACTTTTTGGCTGTCTTGATTTTTCTATTATTTTATTCTCTGTCTCTAGTCTAGTCTTCATTATTTTCTCACTGCAGCTGCCCCCCTTCCCTGCCCCTGCTGGGTTCAAGTGATTCTCCTGCCTCAGCCTCCCAAGTAGCTGGGATTACAGGTGCCCACTACCACACCTGGCTAATTTTTGTATTTTTAGTAGAGATGGGGTTTTGCCATGTTGGCCATGCTGGTCTCAAACTTCTGACCTCAGGTGATCCAGCCGTCTGGGCCTCCCAAAGTAGTTTGCTCTACTTTTTTCAGTTTCTTAATTGGAAGCCTAGGTTATTGATTTGAGATCTATCTTATTCTATAATATGAGTAGTTACATCATAAATTTCTTTCTGAGTACTGCTTTAACAGCATCCTATAAGTTTTGGTATGTTGTGTCTTTGTTTTCATTTGTTTCAAAGTAGTGTCTAATTTTCTTTGTGATTTCTTCTTTAACCTGTTGGCTATTTAGGAGCATGCTGTTTAATGTCCATATATTTTGAATTTTCCAGATTTCCTTGTTATTGATTTAGTATGATTCCATTATGGTCAGAGAACATACTTTGTATTATTTCAATATTTTAAAATGTATTGAGATTCATTTTATAGCCTAGCATATGGTTTATCTTGGAAAATATTCCATATGTACTTGAGAAGAATGTGAAACTGACTGCTATTGGGTGGAATGTTCCATAGGAGTCTGTTAGGTGGTTTATGGTGTTGTTCAAATATCTATTTCCTTGTTGATCTTCTTTGCATAAATGAAAATGAGATATTGAAGATTCTCTTTATTGTTGAACTGTCCATTTTTCCCTTTAATTTTGTAAAATTGAAGACTTTGCTTAATGTATTTTGGGGCTTTATTGTTAGGCACACATGTTTATCCTGATGGCTTGGCCCTTTTATATCCATAAATTATCCCTATTTATATGCAGTAATTTTTTTGTTTTTAAAGTCAGTTTGATTTGATCTCAAGGTAGCTATTCCATATTGCATCTCTTTTATTGTTGTTGTTTGTATGATATATGTTTTCCTGTTATCTTGTTTCAGTCTGTTTGGATCATTGAAATTACATCTACCATTTGCTTTTTTGTTTTTCTCTATTCTATATTCTTCCATGTGTTCTTTTTAACTATTAGATATTTTCTACTGTAACATTTTAATTTTATTAAAGACTTTGAAATTCTGTTTCTTGAGTTATTTTGTATATGCTACATGGTTTACAATCATACATCTTATCAGAATCTACTTCAGATTTATTCTGAATTTCTTTCAATGAACTCTAAAAACTTTTCTTAATTTGGAACATTTTCTCCTTCTTTCTGTGCCATTATTATACATATTAAATTTGTACATGTTATTAACGCAACACTACATTGTATGTCCTTTAAAGAAACTGAGAGAAGGAAGGAGGGCAAGATTATATTTATAGAGGTTGTTATGTTAATTTTTTATTTACTCCTGCTTCTCTTTACTTTGTCATGTAGATTTGAATTACCATCTGATATTATTTTCTTACTGCAGTATAAAGTCTTCCCACTTGCCTCGTTTGTGCTGTTATTTTTATGTTACAGGACCAACTATACAATTGTGTATTTACTTCTTGCAGTTGCTTTTAAAATCAGTTAAGACAAGAAAGATGGGATTAAATTGTCTTTTCCAATTACCTACATAGTTATCTTTACTGGCATTCAATTTTTTTTTTTTTAATTTGTTTCTGATGTCAGTCATTTGCTATCAGCCTGAAGAACATCTTTTAGTATGCCTTGTATGGCAGGCTTACTGGCAGCAAATTATTTCCGTTTTTGTTCATCTGGGAATATCTCTCATGTTTATTTTTAAAGTATAGTTTTACTGGTTATAAGATTCTTGGTTGACAGTTTTTGTGCTTTTAGTAACTTGCATGTCATCTTATTGCCTTCTGCCTCCACTATTTCTCATGAGAAGTCAGGTCTTAATCATATTAGGATTCCCTTGTTCATGAAGAGTTGTTTTTCTCTTGTGCTTTTAAGATTTTTTTTTTAATCATTGGATTTCAATATTTTGATTATATGTCTGGCTTGGACCTCTTTAAGTTGATCCTACTTAGAGTTTGTTGAGATTCTTTGTGTATAGATTAATGTGTTTTTTTTTTTTCAAATTTGAGAAGTTTTCTGAATAATTTAAAAAAGGAAAAGGATCTAAATAGACATTTCTCTAAAGAAGACATGCAAACAGCCAAAATGCTTAACACTACTTATTGGGGAAGTGCACATCAAAACCTCAGTGAGATAATCATCTCACCCCAATTAGAATGGCTATCATCTGAAAGATGAAAAAATAGCAAATGCTGGCAAGGATGTGGAGAAAAGGAAAGTCTTATATACTGTTGGTAGAAATGTAAAATAGTATAGCTATTGTGGAAAAGAGTATAGAGGTATCTCAAAAAATTAAAAATGGAACTACCATAAAATTTAGCAATCTCACACTGGGTATTTGTCCAAAAGGAAGGAAATCAGTGTATCAAAGGGACACTTGTACCCTGTGTTTATTGTAGCACTATTCATACTAGTCAAGATATAGAATTAACCTAAATATCCAACAGATTAATGGATGAAAAAAATTGGCATATATACACAGGAGAATACTATTCAGCCATAAAAAAGCATGAAATCTTGTCATTTGTGGCAAAATAGATGAAAGTGGAGGACATGTTTAGTGAAATAAGTCAGAAAGATAAATAAGTGGAAGCTAAAAGAAAATTTAGCTCATAGAGGTATAGTGTAGAATTGTGGTTATTAGAGGCTGGAAGGGTTGGGGGAGGAGAGAATAAAGAAAGGTTAGATAATAGATACAAGTTACAAGTAGAAGGAATAAGTTCAAGGGTTCTGTGGCACTGTAATTTAATATATAATAATTTAATATATTAAATTATTGACTAACAATAATTTAATGTATTTTTCAGAAAGAAGAGAGACTTTTGAATGTTCATAACAGAAATGATAAATGTTTGAAGTGATATTCTAATTACTCTGGATTTGCTTATTATACATTGTATATGTGTATCGATATATCATTCTGAATCCCATAAGTATATACAAGTATTGTATGTCCTAAAAATGAAAAAAATCGGAACAAAGTGTGAAGTTTTCAGCTAGTATTTCTTTGAATATTTTTTCTGTTCTCCTCTTCACACCTCTCCTTGTAGTCCATGATGTGTATATTAGTGCACTTAATAGTATCCTACATTTCTCTGAAGTTCTTTTTATTTTTGTTCATTTATTTCCTCTGGTCTTCACATTGCATAATCTCTATTAATATCTCTTAAAGTTTGCAGATTTTTTCTTCTTCCAGCCCCTCTTGAGCCCCTCTAGTAAATATTTCATTAATATTATTATTATTATTATTTTAGATGAAGTCTTGCTCTTTCACTAAGGCTGGAGTGCAGTGGTGTGATCTCAGCTCACCGTGATCTCCGACCCTCCCCACCCCGAGTTCAAGCAATTCTCTGCCTTAGCCCTTGAGTAGCTGGGATTACAGGCACCTCCCACCATGCGTGGCTAATTGTTTTCTATTTTTAGTAGAGACAGTTTCACCATCTTAGCTAGGCTGATCTTCAGCTCTTGACCTCATGATCCACCAGCCTCAGCCTCCCAAAGTGGTGGGATTACAAGTGTGATGTAATGGTTTTTATCTCTTTATTGATATTCTCCATTTTATGAGTCATTGTCATCTTCCCTTCTTACAATTCTTTAAAATTGGTTTCTTATAATTTTCATACATATTCATAAAGATGTTTTGAAGTCTTTACATAGTCTATCATCTGGGACATTTGAAAGCAAATTTTACTTCCTGATTTTCTCCCCATGTGTATGGATAACACCTCCTTGTTTCATTTCATGTCTCATAATTTTTGGGAGGAGAAGATCAGATAATGGAGCAAATTTGGGTATTGAGTCCTTCCTTTTGGGGGTTCTTGCTGTTGTTTACTTGGCCATTTGTTTATTTGTTTAGTGACTTTGCTGAAATAATTCTGCGAAGTCTGTTTCCCTTGTAGTGTGTATTCTCTGATGGCCTTGCTAAGAATCACCTTTCCTCACCCCTTAAAAAAAAGTCCTTTAGCCTGGCTACTTAGGGATTGCCCCTGGTTTACAGTAGATGATTGTTCATTCGGTGTTTGGTCAGTGGTTGTGTTTAAGCCCATGAGCTGGTCAGAGTCCTTTCCTAGTTGATGAGTCTGTATGCAGTTTGGAGAGTACTTTGAAAAGTACTGCCTTGTGCCTGGCTTTGATTGCCCCTGAGCTGATGTAGCTTAGGGCATGCACATACACTTCTCATTCTCCGGAGTTGATGTGATCCTAAGAGACCTCTTCTCTTCTATGGTTCTATTAAACTTTTTGCTGCTCTGGCAGCTTGCTTGTATTGTAGAACTATCAGCTTCCTTTCAAGGATTCTCCACCAGGGTCACTGTTTCTAAGACCCATAGCTTAGCACAAGGATCTAGCAGCTGAGATCTTTCTGCCAAATGGGTAACGTTATCTTAAAAAAAAGTATTTTTCACTTCAGCTAGTGTCTCCTGTTTGTCTGTTTTCTACCTTGGGCATAACTCTTGCCTTAAGATTGAGATTAATTATTTATAATCCATTTTATAAAAGAACAAGAAAATTCCCTCAATTTTGAGTGCCTTGAGTCTGCTACTCTCTCTGCTATACTCATTTTGTATGGATGTTTTGATGTTTATTCATTGCCTGGGCTTGCCAGACACCTGCTTCACTGAGTCCTACTGTTCTGTCATTGTCTTGTTGCCTGGAATTGTACCTATATCTTAATTTGTGTCTGTTTCAAATCTTATGCCTTGATATGGTTTGGCTGTGTCCCCACCCAAATCTCATATTGAATTCCCATGTGATGTAGGAGGGGCCTGGTGGGAGGAAATTAAATTATGGGGGCAGATCTTTCCTGCACTGTCCTCGTGATAGTGAATGAGTCTCATGAGATCTGATGGTTTTAAAAATGGGAGTTTCCCTGCACAAACTTTCTCTTTGCCTGCTGCCATCCATGTAAGACATGACTTGCTTCTCCTTGCCTTCTGGCCTGATTGTGAGGCTTCTCCAGCCACATGGAACTGTAAGTCCAATTTCACTTCTTTCTTAATGAAAATTTCCCAGTCTCAGGTATGTCTTTATCAGCAGTGTGAAAACAGACTAATAGAGGTCCATTCTAGTTTTCTGAGGATTTTTGAGGTCATACACTCAATGTTAATTCTCAAAATTTCCCAGGCATCTCAGTCTAGTTTCTATCCTTTTCCTACCTCCACTTTGCTTATTTGCTGGGCATTATTTCTCTCCTTCCATTCTGCATCACCAGAGAAACATGGCTGCTGTGTGAGGCAGACTTAGTCGAGGTTTGAGGGTCAGGAAGAGTGATTACATTGCACAGTGGGGAATAGTTGGAATTCTAGACTGATACTCACTCTTTATAAATGTTCACAGGTTGCCTGAGATTTGGCACTGGCTGTTTTTCGCCCTAAGCCCAGCCATGTTGCTGGCTTGCTGCTGCTCACTGTCTCTTTCTTTATCAGTTCCTTCATTTGTAATTTTTTTTTCTCCATTCCAGGATTCCCAAAGAGGGAGAGAGGCCTCTCTGTCTGTCAGTTCTTTTTTTCTTTCCTGAGTGTTGATTTTCAAAAATTGTGGTAAAATACAGTAATCATAAAATATACAATGTTAATTGTTTTTAAGGGTACAGTTGTGTGACAATAAGGACATTCATAGTGTTAGGCAACCATAACCAGTATCCAACTTTTCCACCATTCCAAGCAAAAATTTCATACCCATTAAACAGTAACTCCTCATTCTTCCCATCTTCTGCCCCTGGTAACCACTACTATATTTTCTATCTCTGTGAATTTGCCTATGCTAGGTATCTGATTCTAGAATTGTATAATATCCTTTTGTGCCTGGCTTATTTCATGTAGCATAATGCTTTCAAGGTTTATGCATGTTGTAGTACATGTCAGAATTTCATTCCCTTTTATAATTGAATGTATATGCCACATTTTGTTGATGGACATTTAGGTTGTTTTCACATTTTGGCTGTTGTAAATAATGTTGCTATGAACATTAGCATACAGGTAATTACCTGTTTGAGTTCCTGTTTTGAATTATTTTGGGTATATACCTAGAAGTAGAATTATAGGATCATATGGCATTTCTGTGTTTAACTTTTTAGGGAACTACTGTTTTCTGCAGTGGGTCTGCCATTTAACCTTCCCACCAGCAATACACAAGGATTCCAATCTCTGTACATCGTCACCAACATTTGTTGTTTTCTGTTCTTTTGATGCTTCCTAATAAGTGTAAAGTATCCAGCCCACTTTTAATCACCCTTCCTTTCAAACTGCCAGGGGATAAATGAAGAATGAAGATTCTTTTTACTTTATTATGTAGAGCAAATTTTCTGAGAGAACAGGGAGAAGCTATGCATTATAAATTTGTCTACTTTTTAATTGTGAAATACTTCTAATGTGCCAAAATGTTTAAGGGATCATAAACTCTTATGTTTTAAAATCAGATTTATCTGAGCTTATCATTTTGCCATATTTGTTTCATATTTTATCTTTTTTAGTTTTCTTTGCCTTGGTGGACTTTCTATTTCATCAATGGTTACCTGTCTTTAAGCTGAATAAGACAATTAAAATATTTATTCCCTGCTCTAGGCAGGGCATTTTCCACATTCAGAATGAAGGTTTTCTTTATATGTGGGCAGATCCATTTGCAGAAGTCTTTCCACATTTCCCAAGTTGCTTTAAAAATACCCTTATTACCATCATCTTCTAAGAGGTCCACCTCAGAAGCTCCATTTTTTCACTCAAGAAAACTGAGGTTTGGAAAAGAATAGGGGAAGCATTTATATCAGCAGATGGAAAAGATGAGGATTAACCTATTTATGCCTGAGGTTGCAATTTTTTGAATTTTTGCAATCAGCCTTTGGCAATGACCTTGAGCAGTAGGGTATAAATAACTCCTACATGCTCAGCATTCCAGTAATGGAACACTAGGCATACATGGGGAGATGTTAGGCTAATGTTTTGTACACTAATAGATGAGTTCTGGGAAACTTGCTGCCATCATTTTTGGCATTGAATGAATTGTTATGAGATGGTATCTCTTTACATGGCTGAGAAAGTTCTAGTATTTGTAGGTGCTTAAACTCACAGGAAGGACAGAGTAGCAGAATGTGAGGAGGTGAAACGAATGCAGCAGAGGGCTGGAGACACCAGGGTTTATGGTGTGTCTGGCAGAGGCAACACACTAAAATTTTTGGAAGGAAGTACTTTTGGGTTTAAAGAAGAAGCCAAAATTCTAGAAAGAATAGAAAGACTTAAGATAGTAATGGTGATTGAAGAAAATTAAAAATGTATCTTAAACTTTTTCCAGTTAAGGAAATTAATAATATATCATATTTAATGCTTTGTGGCTTATAAATACGTTCATGATCTCATGTCATTATTACAATCACTCTGGAAAACATCTTTTTCTGAATCTCATTTACAAAAAAGGAAAGGACAGTACTTTTATTGCTCAGTTGCTATATGTGGTCATGTTACAAAATTTATTTCTTGCATCATCACAGTAATCGTGTAAGCATATTTTATTATTGCCATTTTATGGCTGAAGAGGCTGGTATTGCAGGTGCTAAGTGACCAGCCCAGGGGCATACAGAGAAAAGCAGAGCAGAGTCTCCAATCTAATATTCTTGCTACCATCAATGTTAACTTCTAGAAGTTCTTAATCTGAAACTATAAATTCATGCTGTCCAGTATCGTGTGCCATTAGCCACGTACGGCTGTTTGAATTTGTTAATTAAGTTGAAATGAAATTCAAAAATCATTTCCTTGGTCATGTTGGTAGTGGTGAATCCATATGTAGCAATCGAATCTTGTCTCCTTGATGGAAAGAATTTGTCCGAGGGGTGTAAGGTGGAGTGAGAGACCAAGGCAAGTTTGAACAGGAGTGAGAGTTTATTAAAGAGTTTCAGAGCAGAACAAAAGGAAGTAACATACACTTGGAGGAGGGCCAAGCAGGCAACTTGAGAGATCCAAATGTGCTGTTCAGTCCTTGACTTAGGGTGTTTATACATTGGCATGAATACAGTGGCGGAGTTTCACTGGTATATGACATTCCTGTAGGAACACTCAACTGGTGGGGGAAAAATGCCCCAAATGAACATGTGTACAACTTGGGTAAACACACTGCGTGTGCTCCCCTCCCAAGTGCCAGCAGGTCCCTGTGTGTGCAAACAGTCCACCCCAAGGGAAGACTTGGGGAAGAAGAGATAAAAATCTGGGAATTCACCCAGAGATACTAATCTGGGTGGACTGTTCTACACATCTGGGAATTCCCAGATTTGTATACCTTCTCCCCCAATTCTTCCTTTGGGGTGGACTGTTCCATACATCTTCTTCCCCAAGTCTTCCCTTGGGGTGGACCATTTGCACACACAGAGGCCTGCTGGCACTTGGGAGGGGAGTATGTGCAGTGTGTTTACCCAAGTTGTGCACGTGTTCATTTGGGGCATTTTTCCCTTACCAATTGAGTGTTCCTACAGGAAGGTCATATACCAGTCAAACTCTGCCGTTTTGCCTCTTAGTGTGCATGCTTCAGCCCACTCGCCTAACTCCTGAGATGGTACCTGGTGGTTGCTGATCACCAGCTTCAGGTGTTTTCTATTTATCGGGAGACTGCCTTTCCCTGTTGCTGTCTGTGACCAATTACTATTTTAGAGAGACAGCTTAGCAACTGCTTGACCATCTCCTGATGGTTACCTGACATTCCTGGGGTGTGGGGAGGCTCTCTCCTGTGATTTTTATGTCTACCTAACCACCTTCTCTAACAGTCACCCCAGCCACATTTCAGGGGCTCAGTAGCCACCTGTACCTAGTGGCAGCCATGCGGGATAGTGGAGCTATGAAGTGTTTCGGTCACTGCAGAGGTTGTGTTGAACAGGGCAGCTAGACAGCCTGTGTCCAGCGTTTAATACCGTTGTTACCTGTGCATATGCCAAAGAATGAAAGAAAGGAATCAAGAAAATGAGGTGGTGGAACAGAAAGCAATAGCAATGAATCCACTACTTCAACATGTGGGGGAGGTAGCAAATTATTGAGTGTGCGTACATCAGGGAAGAAGGAAACAAAGCAAAGATCTCTTCATCGCAGCATAGGGAAAGCGGCAGAAGGAGGTTGTGGGGAGGATGTGTTGGTAAACGTGGTCGTTAGTGAGTAAGTATTTGAGTGTCCCTAGGATGCTTAGTTCTATACTAGGTGCTTGAGGGCACATATTAAAAATAGGCATGGTCTAGTGCACGGTTTGTGGATCCTGTGATTTTTCAGAACTCCCAGAAAAGCAGCTGACAACATATTGTAGAACCATGCAGCTAAAAACCATTCATACCATCAACAGTCATACAGAATATTGGCTATTATTTTCTTCCTCAACAAATGTGGGAGATAGTTTGCCTCAGGCAAAATAGTATTTTACACATGGTTTCCCCAAAGCCATGTGCATATTGAGAGCTCTTCTCAAAATGTTTGCATTGGGTCCTTCAAAAAGAAATTTGCATGACATTTTAGAATTGCATTTTGTCTAGAAAACAAATCCTGGCTTTTTATATTTAAATTCAAAGCTTTCTGATGTAAAATCTGCCAGAAAAATGTATGTTCCAAATTAGCTGCTGCTTTGAGCACAGTAGACTTTTTTTTTTTTTTGACCATTGAAATAATTTTTGGGAAAAATTTCTAACATCATGTTACCCTCTTTCTTGGTTGAGAAAACCATTGATAGTGACTCAAGGATCTGTCTAATTTTCTACTTACAGAAAATTGAACCTGGATTCCATTTTGATGGGACTTCCAGGAGACATAGATGTATGCTGGCCACTTGATGTCACAGTTGTTCTGTATAAAGGCCATTAATAGACTATTTGACAGCACTAGAGGGGAAAAAAACTAGACTCAAGATAGTTGATAATCAATGTAATGAGTAAAGATGGGTGAATTACTACAGTTCAATGAAAACTGCTGATAAAATTCCTCAAATTCACCTTCCAAATTGTCTTCATTGAACATCATCAGTGAATACCAATAGTTCTGAGCTCTCTGCTTGCACTTGACCTTAAACATTGGTATTTGTAAAAGGAAATTGGATCCTCAGCAGCCTCCTCTTTGAATAGATACAGAAGTTTTTACATTAGCTACATATGGTCAGTTTTCAATGCCATGTTAACGTACAATTGGAGCTGAAGTCGGAAAGTCCAGTTAATATGCAGGGTAAACAAAAGCATCCTTTTGAGATTGCAGTTGGCATGGTTGACTTGGCTCTTATACCTATTTCTACTTGAAAAGGTTAGGCTTCCTTTTGCTATCAGATTGAAGGCCAATGAGAAAGTATTTTGCTTAGCCCTTTGACACTGAAGTAAACTAACACCTATAGCATCCAGGACAAATAGTTCTATTTCTCATCCTTAAGGTTTTCAGAGTTGGAGCCAGTATAGCCTTCCTCAAAAAGAGGTATCAGATTTATTTATGGCTTGCAGCCACGAGTCTTTGAATTTTTCACTCATGGGTCCAATTTCTCTTGTTCACTGGACTCAGCGTCCTTTCCTTGAAAATGCTGTATGTAGCAAGTTAAAAATTCTAGTTCTTTCTAATTTTGTTTTGTTTTTCCATACTCTCCATTGTCGAATACCTATCACAGTTAATTCTAATGTGGCTAGACTCAAGCAACAGTTATGATCTGGTGGCAAAGATCATAACTGACTATCAGAGATCTTAACTACCCACCCCCCAACACACACACAAATAGCTCTGGGGGGAGGCAGAACCAGTGGTATGGTTACTTGGTGTGGGTGTGGTAGATGGTTTCAGTAATATTCCTACCTCCCATCACCATACCCATACCGGCTCTGGATTTAACTGTTGACTTGCTTTATTCAATGATGCAACAGCAAATGTGACACAGGCAGAGGCTTGAAAAGTGCTTGGATGGTTAAGCTTTTCCCTCTCTGGATGCTCTTTGGAACTCTGAGGCCACCATGCAAAGAAACCCAGGCTGGAGGATGAGAGATCATGTGGAGCAGAGACCAGCAGTCTCAGCTGGGGCTCCAAGCTGCAACCATCAGACATATGAGTAAGGGACCATTAGGCCTCAGCTGATTCACCAGCTTACCCTAAAGCGCCGCCAAGCTGGGCTAAGGTAGCTACATCACCTGACTAACCTACAGAATATCCAATGAAACACCTTTTGGTTTTATTGATCTAAAACATTTTTTTTCAGGCAGAGTCTTCCTCTGTCACCTATGCTGGAGTGCAGTGGTGCCATCTTGGCTGGCTGCAACCTCTGTCTCTGGGTTCAAGCAATTCTCCTACCTCAGGCTCCCTAGTAGCTGGGACTACAGGTGCATGCCAACATGTCCGGCTAATTTTTTTTTTTTTTTTTTGTATTTTTAGTAGAGACGTGATTTCACCGTGGTAGCCAAGATGGTCTCGATCTCCTGACCTCGTGAAGTGATCCATCTGCCTTGGCCTCCCAAAGTGCTGGGATTATAGGCATGAGCCACCACACCCAGCCAAAATTTTAAAAAATATTACCAAATATCTGCATTTATCTGTATTATATCTTTCCCTCTACTCTTTGCACTCTTTTAAAGAAGTTGAGAAACCTTGCTTTAGAGGTAGAATTAACGGGATCTGGTGATGGATTGGACATGGAGAGTAAGGAAGTCAGTGGTATCACAAACATCCGTCAGGTTTTGGGATAAATTTAGATTGGGTTTTTCTTTGCTCTAAATAACAGAGATGGGTTGACCTCATTTGTGTCAGTTCAGGTTTAACAGAGGTCTTTGAAATCTCCAGATAGCTTTTGCTACATCTTTCTGAGAGAAGCATAAAGATTATACTGGTCTGACAGGGTTATTTGAGAATTCACTGAGATAATATGAAGCATTTGATGGGCATACTAAGCATTAGCTGTTATAAGTTACTAGTATTGTTGTTGTTATGATTCAGACATACTGCAGATCCCAGCGTGGACATTCTTAGCGAAGACCGTGATGAACCTGGCAGGGTCTCCTACTGAGACAGAAACCACGGACTCAGTGCTGAGTTCTCTGAAATGAGTCCTCAGCCTACCGCCAGCTTGCCAGAGTCATTTGCCTTTGATTCATTGTCTTGGTTGTATTTTATGTTTAAACCACGTCCTCACCATAGTCACTAGATCTTGTTCATTGATATCACTGCACGCTGGTTCTTCATTATCTCTTTCTGTTCAGAACATGAAGAAATGCAGGTATCGTGGAGCCCATGGAGTCAGTAATCACATGAAATTATAAGTCTGTATTCTGCATTATTGAGCTTCTCAAGACTGGATTTCTCGTAAATTTCCCAAGTCATTTAAACATGAAATGAATGCTTAAAACAAACAAAGAAGTTTTTATTTCCAGTGGACAGGGTTTGGCCATCCCTCCCATCCTATCCAATTAGGAACTGGGGGAGGGTTTCTCGGGCAAAGGCGGGCTATCGATCCCCATCCTCAACATTTATGGCACTGGCCACTTTGTCCCGAGCAGCTTTCTTTGCTCTTTGCTCTCGAATTCCATTTCCCTTCAGTTCTGTGAAATCGTAATACAGAGTTGCTCTTCTTTCTATTGCAAGAAACTATTTCCCCTTTTCCCTTGTGCACTCTCAATAATTACAATTCTTTATTTCCACACATTGTGTAAGCATGAGGTCTGGTATCTGTACCCATGCTTGGCGCTTTTTATTAGCTCCTGCTCTGCTTGCAACAGGCGTGGCCTTCATTCTCTGTATGGTAGAGGGAAGGTATGCCTCGCTTCTGGCCCGATGACTGCAAGGACATATTGGATGGTTCTGGGTGCCCTGTTGGTGCCCAACAGGTCAGCTCCAATGCTGATGAGAATATGCAGGCCAGCGGAGAGCCATCCATCGCCTCCCTCTGTCCTGGCATCGAAGCTGAGTGACAGTGGTGCAGGAGGCATACTGTGCATCAGCCTGGTGGTTTGGGGAGTATAGCAAGCACAGACTGCATTAGTTAGATCTTAATGAGTGTGCAATACCACTACACCCTGCTTTTGGTTATTGCATGTGATTATTGCTGGCCAAAAGGACACAGCGCATCCATCCCGATGACCTGTTCTAGAATTCCAGCGTGGTTTGTAGGTCCTTTATGTATCACAGGAAATGTAGTTGAAAGGGACACCTTCACTGTGCAGCATCACTAATGGTCTTCCTGGTCACATGCCACTTTTAGTACATGCTCTTTGTAGATGATGAAACTAACCTTGCCTCAAGTAGGATCTCTCTCTTGGCAGAGCAAAGTTGAAATGCAGAAATAATCAGCGATTCATTTTATATCATTGTGTCATGAGCTGCAAACCAACAACCAGATCATGAAAGGGGACACTGAATATTAAAAAAAAAAAAGTCTGTGCCTGCGTGTGGCCTCCTGCCATTTTGAACTTGAGAAGCACAGCATTGAGATTCTTTTCCTGGTTTTGCAAATTTCTTCACCTTTTGCTGCTCCCTTGATAGAAACTATAAATCGTCTTAAATTAAATAAGGTGGCTGATTTCATGCCATTTCTAAAAAAAATTTAGGTTTTGCACTTTACCACTTAAAAGCGTTCCGCATGTCACTCACACAAAGCATTTTGAGTTGAATGGGAACTACTAAGAACTCTGTTTTTTAACAGAGAAGATCGTGTTCTATCATAACAGTAACTGCTGCCACTGAAGTAATTTTGAGATGACATAGTTAGCTTTCAGTCTCAGGGGCCACAAATACAAGAGCCTTATTCTCCAAGTGCTTTAAGGAAAAACTGTGATTACAGTTTCTTCCATGGCTGCCTCAATTCAGAACCTGAATTTTTTTAAAAGCACCTTCCAGATTTGCACGGTGGAGGGAAATTTCATCAGGGCAGTTCTGTGCAGGATCTGGGAGGGGTGCAAATGGGGAGGGAGGCTGGGAGCAGAGATTCTTACAGTTGGAAGAAATAACTACTTGAAGCAAGCACTAATGATTTAAAATGTTATTCCTTCTGTGCTTTCAGAAAAAAAAATAAAATTAAAGTAATAAAGGCTCACAGCCTGTGCCTCATCTCCAGTCACTCTGCTGATATTCCCAAGGGGGTCTCAGCTCCCCTCTCCTCTCTTTAAAAATGGTGGACCTGGAACCACTTACAGCAGAGGTTTAATAAGAGGCAAATGTGTTTTATATTTTGTATCTTGTTAAGTGAAAAAAGATGGATTCTCTCAAGTAGTCTCTTGGTGCAGATTTGAGCAGTCTGTGCACGTTAAGCGTGGGGTTGCTTCGCCAGCCGGCATCCCTGTTCTGCACGACCCCCCTGCCCGGCTACTTAAAATCCCCCCTCCCATGCCAGTACCCCCACCCCAGAGCCAGCAGAGATGAAATTGCTTCATTTAGAGAATAAATCTGCAGATCCAGGAAACTCGTTTCTGTCTGATTTGCTGATAATTTACTCCTCATTTGATTTGGGGTGGGGAAGGAAAGGGGGAAGAAAAAACTCTGTCTCAGCTTACCTACACTTCCTAAAAGAAAGATGGATTGTTGTACGTGTTCAAGGAAATCATGATTGAAAGCAACTGAAAAAAAAATTAATACAGATTTATTCGGCTGGGCACGGTGGCTCACACCTGTAATCCCAGCACTTTGGGAGGATGAGGCAGGTGGATCACGAGGTCAGGAGTTCAAGACCAGCCTGACCAACATGGTAAAACCTTGTATCTACTAAAAATACAAAAATTAGCTGGGCATGGTGGGACATGCCTGTAATCCCAGCTACTCAGGAGGCTGAGGCAGGAGAATCACTTGAATTAGGGAGGCAGAGGTTGCAGTGAGCCGAGATTGCGCCACTGCACTCTAGCCTGGGTGACAGAGCGAGACTCGGTCTCAAAAAAAAAAAAAAAAAAATTATACAAAGGTTGCACATTTCTTAGAAGAAAAGCAGGGAAAACCTTGCACCTGTGATGAAGTGACCCTCCCCTTCAAGAAAAAAATCTTCACTACAAGTAGCTCATTGGAAACTAGGCAAGGGAGAATGATTTTTTTTTTTTTTTAATGTATTTTATCTTGGATATATAATTTTACAATGAGACATATTCCCTTTCTGGTAATTTTTTTTTATGACCTTTGGGTGCCAGATAGCGCCATTCCTGCTGTCTGCTTTCACTATTCAGCATTGAGAAAGCCCATTATATCTGTCTTTGATCCAGAGATTGGGATTGCTAAAACTGATGGCCACAATTAAAGACAGTCCTGTTGAAAACCTGACCTCTGTCTGCTCTCAACTGCATGTAAACTTTTCAATATGGATGTAATTTGGTATTAAATTACCCATGCTTTATTGCTTTTTAGTACAGCCCTGTCTGTTGCCTTTTAAAGATAAAGGTAACATAAAAGAAAAATTGTGGTGTGTCTGCATAATTATGTAATTATAAACTTGTTTTCCTACATTCAGAAACCCTTTGTGTGTGTATGCATCTATTGAAAAGTAATAGGTTGGTAAGATTAGAGAAGAAGCTTTTATATTTTTTCTCCCTGATCTGTTCAACTTAGACATACATTGTACAAGCTAGGTCACTGTATTTAACTGTTCTAATCTTGGCTTTCAGAGGGTATTCTTGATTTAGAAGTGAGGTAGGTTTGTAAGATGTTGCTATGCTTATTCTTCAGAATTGGCTAAATCAGGATGGAGTTTATGCCAAGGCTCTGAGGCAAAGCCAAACTGTTCTTCCAAAGGTTGGGTCTATCATAGCCACTGGTAGTGTCCCAAATGTCTGGAATGAGCTCTTGGATTATTTCAATGTTATTATGCTTCAAATTATAAATGATGGCTGTCATTTTCACTTCTAGCATTCATGTTAGTGGCTAATTCGGCTGAGGAGGGAAACAAGAGGAAGCTAGAGAGACAGGAGCAGATTTCCTTTGATGTTACAGAGCTGCTGGCTGGGCTCAGTGGCTCACACCTGTAATCCTAGCACTTTGGTAGGCTGAGGAGGCTGGATCATGAGGTCAGGAGTTCGATACTAGCCTGACCAAAGTGGTGAAACCTCATCTCTACTAAAATTGCAAAAATTAGCTGGGCATGGTGGCAGGTGCCTATAGTCCCAGCTACTCAAATCCCAGCTACCTGGAAGGCTGGGCAGGAGAACTGCTTGAACCCGGGAGGCAGAGGTTGCAGTGAGCTGAGATAACGCCACTGCACTCCAGCCTGGGTGACAGAGTGAGACTCCTTCTCAAAAATACAAGGCATTACAGAGCTTCCCACGTCTCTCAGTTCTACCAGCTACCACTCTGTTTTCTCAGCCTCGAATTGTATAAGCTATATTAGAGTTTGATATGAATTTCTAGAATGGCCTTTGCTGAATAGAGACAGAATATCTGTTAGGAGGGATAGTTAAAATCACAATCCCGTCATAAAACTTGGAGGAAGAAACACTCTCAGGCCTCCATCAATGTGCAATAATTCTGTAAACGGAAAATTTTGAGCTTTCTTCCTCTTGTTTTTAAATATTCCATGGAAAGGTTTTCTAGAAGATCTGTATGAAATGCCAAGCAGATAAAAAGCTGATACCAGAACAGATGACCCAAGGGATTCCAAGTAGGTGGCTCTAGATACCTTAAAACGTAAGAAAGCAAAGGTTTCAAGTTGCAAGGGACAGTATCTGCAGAAATGAGACTAGCTCATTTTACCTTTCTCGCTGAAACCACTGTGGAGTTGTGTGTCTGGCTTGCAGCTCCCCTGGCCTCATCTTCTGAGCACGCTGGAGAATAGTGGCCTGAACTCTGTTGTAATTCATCTGGTTGCTCTGTAACACTTGAATTTCATGGAAAACATAGGCGACGTGCACATCTATCAGCTCTCATGCAAAGAGGTAATTCCAGAATATTGAGGAAATATTGAAAAGAGATTCCATGCTAGATTTTGTTTTTTTTGAGACAAGGTCTTGCTCTGTCGTCCAGGCAGAAGTGCCATGGTGCAATTATAGTTCATTACAACCTTAAACTCCTGGGCTCAGGTGATCCTCTTGCCTCAGCCATCCATGTGGCTATGACTGCAGGCACACTCCATCCCGCCTAGCCATTTTTGTTGAGAGATGGGGTCTTGCTATGTTGCCCAGGTCCAGATTGGTCTCAAACACCTGGGCTCAAGGGATCCTCCCACCTTGGCCTCCCAAAGTGCCAGTATGATAGGCATGAGCCCCTGTGCCAGGCCTCATGCTAGATTTAATCCCACCCCTCCCAGCAAAGATTGTCTTAGGGACTGAAACCAAAGAGAAAGCTCAGCTCAGGGAATCTTTTGCCAATCTATGGTTTGAACAGGGCTCATTCTTTTTTCTTTTGTCTCGTCTTTCCTCTGATGTCACTGGTAGGAATGATGAGATGGCCAGTGCATTGGATACAGTGGGGGTGAAGGGTTGGAAAAGGAGCTAGATCTGAGCTTCCCACAGTTGTTGCCAGTAGCCCCATGTGGCTATTGATATTTAAATTAATGAAAAGTATCAAACTTCCAGTCTCTTAGTCATGCCTCCTTCATTTCAAGTGGTCAGTAGCCACATGGTGCTGGTGGTGCCCATCTTAGACATTGCACATATGGACTCTTTCTGTCATTGCAGGAAACTCTTGAGTAGCACTGGGATAGTTAGACTTGAAATCTCTGCCCCACTCTCACTTTGGCCAAGGCACTGCACTTAATTTGATTAATCTATAAAGTGATAATTATAATAGTACTAATAATACGAATAACAGTACTACTAATAATAGTATCTTCTTGAGGCAATTGTTGGGATAGTCGAATGAGATAATACATGTAGAGCGTTTTGTAGAATAACTAGAATACCACTGTCCAGTCAAACTTTCTGCAGTGATGGAAATGTCTTCTATCTCCTTTGCTCAATATGAGCAATGTTCGTTGCTACATGACACATGTGACTATTGAGCACTCAAGATGTGGCTGATGTGATTGATAAACTGAAGTTTTAATTTTGTTTACTTTTAATTAATAGAAAATTAAATTTAGGGCAGATGTGGTGGCTCATGTCTGTAATCCCAGCAGTTCGGGAGGCCAAGGTGGGGAGACTGCTTAAGGCCAGGAGTCTGAGACCAGCTTGGGCAACATAGTGAGACCTTTGTCTCTACAAATAATAATAATAATAAATTAACCAGGTGTGGTGACACAGGCCTGTGGTCCCACCTATTCTGGAAGTTGAGGTGGGAAGATTGCTTGAGTCCAGGTGGTTGAGGCTATGGTGAGCTGTGATCGTATCACTGCACTCCAGCCTAGCTGATAAGAGTAAGACCTCGTCTCAAAAAATAAAAAGTAAAAAAACTTTAAAAAAGAAATGTAAATATCCACGTGAGGCTGTGGTTACTGTCCTGAACAGTGCAGGTTTAAAACAGGGTGCTCGCTCCATAAACATTAGCTTTTACTTCTGTTCATTCTTCTGGTAACCTGCAAAAGGTGCGTAATGATACATCACAGGTTTGAAGTTTCTGTAAGAGAATGTTCCCAAAAGCACTGAATAGTTATTAGTTACTACTTAAGATATTCTTGTTACAATGTGTTAAATTTACTTGCAACTTTGGAAACAGAAAAGTTACCAATAGGAATCACAAGGTATTATGAAATAATAAAGGATCAAATAATATAGCTATGTTTAAATGCTCCAGTAAGTTTGAATTCTAAGAATATTAAAACCTGTAAGTTTAGAAGACGAGTGACAGGATTGTCATTTTTTTGTCTCCCCTATGCTGTGTTACCATTCATATATGGGCTAAATTTGATATTTTAACAATGGCCTTTGGGTCAGCTGAATTACTTTTTAGTACTGAATATTTGCATCTGGCAGTATTCTCACTTATTTTTGTAGATAGTCATAGGTTTTGCAGCTAGCCATAGGTTTAGCCACAGAATCCTCTTTTTAAATGCAGATACTTGAAGCTGTGCAATGGAAGAGAGTCTCTGTGGGGCTAAAATAAAGGATTTTAGCCAAATCTGCAAAGCAGGCAGATTTGCTTTTGATTTCCTTACTTGTAGAATTAGTTTGGAGCCGTGTCTACAAAATTGCACAGTGTTTGATAGTGTATGCTCTTGTGTTGTTCAGTAGGAGTTTCCAACTAAATCATAAGCTTCTTGAGGACAAAGCCCAAGTCTTATACTCACCCTCACATCTAACACAATGCTGTTGGTAAGTATTCTGTAAATACTTCTTGACTTATTATTGATTTTTCTCTATTGCCTTTTTAAAATAATACTGCATTTTATTACACAGTTGGAATACAGTGAATATAGTAAGTCCCTCTGTGACACTGAATAATGATTCTGCATGTATTTATACTCACAAAATCTCTGGTGGCTTTGCTACTGTGTCCCAAGGGCTGACAGCCCTGATTTTAGGAAAATCAGATAACTTGGGTCATCAGCATTGCCTATGACAGTTCTTTAAAGATCTTCACTTATTTTATCACTACACCTCTTAATTTTAGGAAAAAGATTCCATTTTGTCTTGAAACATTTGGTAAAAATTACAGGGTCTATTTAAAAAAAATCATTATCAATGAAAATTAAGCTTGTAAGAAAGGCTGCAATTTGGGATAACTTTAAAGATCCAGTTTTGTAAAAGGTGTGATAATGTAGCTCCTCCTGCTAAAATATTCCCCCAGGTTTCTTGGTCCATATCCATTTTAGCATTTCTTTCCTTAAAAAAATGTTTTGGAAACTCACCAGAAAAAGCCAGTTGTAAGAGATGTGTGCCTACTCAAATAGACTTGACCTGAACTTAGAATTTTAGAGTTGAAAGGAACCTTCGAGGTCAAATGGTCTGATACTACAGAGGTTAATTAACTGACTCATGATTACACACAGCCAAGATCAGGTTCCATTCAACTCTGAAGGACCCACTTTACTTGCCAGTGTAGACGCAAGACATGATTCACTTACATAAAAATGCATCATGAGCTCAGTGCTAGTTTAACCCCAATTGTTACAATTGTGCTACCTTGTGGGCCCTCTGCTACATTTTTATTAATCCCTAACTCCTCATTGAGATGACTTTATTTAAATGTCATCACCCAGCTCTAAAATATGCTTTCAAAATAACCGTGGTGGCCATGGGATACAAAGTAGTGGGAGAAAAAAAGGAAGCAGTAGAAGCCAACTGCTGTTTGATATGTAGACACGTTTCAGTCCCCTGGGACCCTGGTGGTGGGACTGAGTCAGGCTTTACAACCAGGCCTGGACATCCCAGCTGTGCGCAGCATTCAGAGGGGGACTGCCATCGCCACTGGCAGGGTTGTGCCTTGGAGGCATTTGGGTCATTGGTGGAGTAGGATCAGAGGGAAGGTATAAAAAGTGAGATGAAGCAAAGGGGTCTATAAACTAAAGTCTTATGATACAAGGTGGGGTGGGGGAGGCTCCTGGCATTAGAGAGAAGATCAGAGTGAGTTAATAAGTTTGGGGTGCTGGCGACTGAAACCAGATCACTGGTGCCTGCCAGCTGGAGAGGGGTGTTATCCCAGGTGGATGGCGACCTGGTCAGCTCTGTTACAGCATGTGCCTTAGTATTCATTTCTCTCCACTCCTGTTCACTTTTTTCAGTCCTTTGTCACAAGACAACGAAGGGTTGGCCTTTTCTCTCCCATGCTGATATAGGTAAAGGCACAGAGTGATGGTGCCAGCCTTAATTCCCCAAAGAAAAGGAGATCCAGATTTATGTGAATACCTTTAGTTCTGAAACAAGAAAAGATAAAACGAGTTGCATTCATGTATTCATGAAGCAGGCAGCATGTGTACTGGCGAATTCTGTACAAATTCACATATTGTTCCATCCCTCTTATTTCTGAAGACCCTGTGTTCCATTTCCCCTCAATAACATGAAAGCCATTTTAGCATGACTGAATTTTCAGATTTAAAAACGAGGTATGCACAGGGCAAAACTGTCTTTTGTGTGTGTGTTTGTGTGCAACAAGTTGATTAAAAGATCAGTGTGATTCCACTGGGAACAAAAGCCTTTTTTCTGATTTATGAGACTTTTCTATCAGTAAAACTAAAGGATATCCCCAGCTAGGAGAATTGTGGTCACAGGTCAATATTTTGACATCTTGATAAAGATGGTGAGCTGTGACAAGCAGCCGATTTTCCTTTCTTGGTTTGTGTCACTTGGCTTGCTTGTCCATCAAGTGGTATTCTATCTTTGATAGCTGGAAGGACAGCTTTAATGGGGACAGGGGAAAAACTGGGTCTAGAACAGTGGTCCTCAAAGGTTTGTTTGTCCACAGATTACTCAGGGGACTTGTTAAAATAGAAGTGGGTTACGATTCTGTGGTTCTGGAATACGGCCCAGGAATCTGCAATATATATATATATATCCCAAATATATATCCCAAGTGATTCTAATCTGTGGCACACTTGATCTAGGACAAGGGTGGGGAAACTACCACCTGTGGGCCAAATCTAGCTCCTTGCCCAGTTTTGTAAATAAAGTTTTATTGAAACAGCCGTCCTCGTTTTTGTGTTGTCCTTGGCTACTTTTGCAGTATGTGCATGTACCTACATGCAGTTACTCGATAGTTGGATAATTGCAACAGAGACCACATGGCCCACTAAGCTTAAAATATTTACTAATATGGCCCTTTATAGAAAAATGTTGCTGACCCCTGGTCTAGGAACAGAGACTTTTTTTTACTTGCTGATGTAAGTCAACATTATATCTATGGCTATGTATGTATTTGTGTATGTGTGTACATGTATGTGTGTAAGTATATATATGCAAATATAATAACTGGCTCTATAACTTATTAGACTTGTGATGATGGACAAGTTACTAAAGTGCGTTAAGCCTCGGTTTCTATCTGTGGAAAAGGGATGATGGCAGTATCTACTCATGGGGTGGTGAAGATTCTAAGAGACAGTGCAGGTGAAGTGTTTGGTGTTGTATCCGGCTCACGTGAAGTACCCAATGAATGCTGGCTCTCAGTATCACTGACATCTTCATACATGTAGCATGTCACTACTAAGCTGTGGGATATTGGGGTCAGCAGATTTTGCTACCCTGACTGTTTCAACCTCCTGGGATGACAGTGTTCAGCACTTTGGATAGCCCAGACCCTGGGTCTGTCAATTCTGAACGACGCATTTTTTTTTTTTGGAGGCCTGATCTTCTCTTATTAAATGTCATTTCCAATTTTCCCCTTGAATACACAATTTCAAGGAGGTGCCTGTACCTTTGGAAGTGGTTATTCCAATCTCCTTTGAAAAATATTACTTAATTGTAGCCATGAAACTCCATTTGCCATCAAAAGTTCCATCAAACAACAGAGCCAATGTATGGCAAATTAAGATAAGGACGGCAAGGGGCCCACATGCCTTGCTATGCTTCCTTCAATCTACAGTGAATCACTGATGGTGGATGGGATACACATGCAGATTTTGTATACAATTATGGGAAGATCTGCCTGTCATCCAGTGGCTATTTTCTTGCTCTGTTTATTAACCATGGGCTAAGTGAAAAAAAGAAAAGAGCTGACAACACAAGATACAGTTTAAACATTATCTTTGGCTTTTGTTTTAGAAAAAAGACTGAATTTGTCCTTAAGGAAAGAAAGATAAAGTCATTATCATCATCAAAAATTTCTCTTGTACCTTCTGAGGGCATGGACAGGCATGAGCTCTGGAACACCCCTCCAACTGTATTCTAAGTCATTGATTCTCAAGGAGGAACTGTTTTTGCTTCCTGACTATGGACACTTTGGTTTTCATAGCGGAGAGAAAGGGAATACAGTTGGTATCTAGTAGGTAGAGACCAGGAATGCTGCATGCATGGGCCAGCACCCATCCACTCTTGCATGGAGAATTTTCTGGTCCAAAAATATCAGTAGTGCTGTGGTGGAGAAACCCTGATTCCTGGGGAGAAAAATCCATGTCCTCCAGTTGCAGGGCTAGTTCCTGACATTGGAAGGACAAGGGATTATGACCCATTTCTTGCCTGGAGGCCACCTCCAAAACCTTCTTTCTCCCTTGCAGTCCTGCTGCCACTGACTGCCTTGTTACACCCAGAAAGTATGCTTCTTGATTAAAGCAGTTTATAAAGGTAAAACATATTTACCCGGGGAAGATTGTAAGAGAATGATTTAATAAAGATATGTTCCATAGAATTTTGGAGGTGAATGAATCCTATCCTTTGCTATCAACTAGTCCATGGAGATTCAAGATGATTTTGACTCACTTATAGCCAAACATTATTTTAAATTTTAACCATTGAATATGTAGTTTAATACATGACAAGACTTAATTAAATATTGATGTATTAAGATGCAGTTACTAAAATTGGAAATTATAATAGTTAATAGTATTTAAGAAAATGTTAGACAACTATAATTGACATTGAAACTTTTTCCGAAGATTAATTTTAGTAAAAATATTTATTTTAAAAAGTGAGTTGTTTTAAGAAATATTAGGTAGCACTTCAATGGTAGAGGCTATATCAAAGCCATGAAGGTAACATTAAGATTTCTAAATGCTGGAGAATTCTAAGGTAGTCTTTCCTTCCTGTTTTCACACATGACATTGCTGACAACAATAATGGGTAATAATAATGGTTTAGGAGCACTGTTCTAGCCATCTCACTATGAAATAAAATATCCTGATATTTAGGGGGTCAAAATAATGGTAACATTTAGTTTGCTCATGAATCTACAGTTTGGGCAGGGCTTTTTGGGGATACTCATCCATCAGTTGGGATGGCTGGAAGGTTGGGGCTGGAATCTTCTGAAGGCTTGCTCATTCACATGTCTAGTGGTTGGTGCTGGCTGTTGGCTGAGACCTCAGCTGGGGTTGTGGCCAGAACCTCGACATATAGCCTCTTCTTGTGGTGTTTGGCTTCCTCCCAACATGGCAGCTGGATCCCAAGGGTGAGTAACTGAGATGGAAGGCCAAGCAGAAGCTATGTTTCCATTTATAACTTAGCTTTATATATCATGCAGTATCACTACCACCATAGCCACAGAGGGTAGAGACACAGACCCCATTTCCCAGCACGGTGTCAATGTTACATTGTAAGAGTAACATGTGGCATGGAATATATTTTTGGAAAAACTAGTCTACTGTTAGTGTTATTATATATATTAGTATATGTATATATAGTTTTTGCGATGGAGTCTTGCTCTGTCGTCTAGTCTGGAGTGCAGTGGCGTGATCTTGGCTCACTGCAACCTCTATCTACCAGGTTCAAGCGATTCTCCTGCCTCAGCCTCCTGAGTAGCTGAGATTACAGGCTTGCGCCACCACGCCTGGCAAAATTTTTGCATTTTTAGTAGAGATGGAGTTTCACCATATTGATCAGGCTGGTCTCAAACTCCTGACCTCGTGACTGTCTGCCTCAGCCTCCCAAAGTGCTTGAATTACAGGCATGAGCCACTGCACCCGGCCATATTAGTATTCTTTAATTTTTGCAATAATCTTATGTGAATCCCAACTACCCTTCCCACACCCTTCATTTTGCATATAATAAAATTGAGACTCAGAGAGCTTAAGTGACATACTCGTTTACATATAGCTAGTTTGTGGCTGAAACAGAGCAGTTTTGGGTTGAGAGAGCACATTCTTCATCTGGTTGCCAAGTTCACAAAGTTCCTTCTCACATTGACTCTCATGCCCTCAACGAGATGATTGCCTTCCCTTCACCTGGGATCATCACTGCACAGTTCTCAAAGGGGGCTAGATATCCCTTAGAAACAAAGACCATCATCAAAACTCCCCCAGATGTCATCAGATCTTGAGATAGTTTAGTGAGAGACTATTTCCTGTTTTTGAATCAACAAACTTAATTTCCTTTGGGCACTCAGACTAGAAGGTCAAAATTATTTTCCTGATCAGGCTACTGTAGAGATAATTGTGTTGTCCACATTTCCTTGAGTCTTTAAAACTTTTAGAAGTTTTTGATTGTGAAATATTTTAAATATATACAATAGAAAATATCACCTACCACCCAGCTTTTACAGACCTTTGTAATTTTTATTGTTTTTCTTAAAAAAATAGTGCATTACAGACATCCAAATTCCCCCTCTCCCTGCTAGGGCTTCCTACTATTCTAATTTTGTCTCTCTCATTCCCAAGTGTGTTTTGATTCTTGCTACCAATGTAGTAGAAATAATACATTTTATTATTTTTTCATATTTTCAATGTGCATAAATATGTATATTTATTCAGCATTTTGAGGATTTATCCATGCTTACATTTTTAGAAATAGTTTATTTTATCAGCTGTATAGTATTCCACGGAATAAAGAAACTAGTTTTATAGGAATTACCAAATGCTTCCCCAAGTTTTCCCCCCAAAGTTCTAGTATATAAAAGTTCAAATTTCCTCCTTCCTTACTGACACTTGATGTTATTAGGCATGCTTACTTTTTTTAAAAACAACCTGATGGGCTTAAATGGCAGTTTATTTTTGTTTTAATTTGTGATTACTAGTGAGTTTGAATATATTTTCATAAATTAACTGCTTATGTGGACTTGTGAATTGCCTGTTCATTTGCTTTGCCCGTTTTTTTCTATCCAGTATTTCTTTCTTATAAATGTGTAGGAATTCTTCATACATTCTGGATCACAATACTGTGTTAACCATATGTGTGGTAAATGTCTTCATCTGATCTGTAGCTTGTCTTTTTACTTTGTTTATGGTATGTTTTGTCATACAAAATTTACATTTTAGTGCAACCAAGATGGTTTGTGCTTTCTGTGTCTAGCTTAAAAAATTCTTAGGCTGGCTGCAGTGGCTCATGCCTGTAATCCTAGCACTTTGGGAGGCCAAGGTGAGCATATTGCTTGAGCCCAGGAGTTCGAGACCAGCCTGGGCAACATGGTGAAACCCTGCCTTACCATGTTGGATGATTCTTCATGTTGGATGATCTTGCTTTTTCATGGTTAAATTTTAATCTACATACAACTCATTTTTTTGCATTTTGAAAGAAAGTAGTCTAATTTTCTACGCTTGCACCTGGGTAGTTGATTGTGCCAGTACCAGTAGTTTAATAGTCCACAATTTCTCCCATCGATTTGCAGTGTAGTTCTGTTATATAACAGGTTCCCACGTGTCTATGGTACTATTCTAAGCTTTGCATAGCCTTATGCTAATATTAGGTGGGTGTAATTATTATAGCTTTCTAATTAGTCTTGATATCTAGTGAGGTAAGAAGAAAAGGCAATCTCCCTTATTAATTCTTTCTAAAAATTACCTTGACTCTTCTTTACTCTTTGCCTCTATATAAGTATTAGGATTTGCTAACCAGTTGCTAAGAAATGCCCTATTGGAGCTTTGATTGGTATTGTATTTAATTAATAGATTATTTGAAGGTGCATTTCCATCTTGAAATAGAATCTCGCCATCCATGAGCAAAATGTAGCTCTCCATGTCTTCGAGTCTTTCACTGGACATTAAAGACTTTCTCTTCCAGCAACTGCATGTGGGCATCAGTCAAATATGCTTTTCTGGAAGCACACACTGGTTCCTCCCATTCCCACCAGTTCTTTAAGCCCAGCAAATATCCTCCCTTATCCATGTTCCATTCTGCTTGCCCTGGATGAAGGCACAGTGGAAGTGGGGTCCTCAGTGTTGCTTCTGGTCAGCCGTCACTTAGGGCTTTGCTGCTGGAGTCCAGCTGCTCACATGAGAGTGCAATAGAGGACTAGAAGTTGGAGGCTAAGACACAGGCAGTAGGTCTGGAGAAGAAGCCTGGCAACTGCGGCCATTGTGAGTGTACAATTATTTCCTGGGCCCAGTTACTCCCTGTTCTACGTGTTTCGGAACATAGTTCAACCCATAGTTGAACATAGTTCAACCCATAGGCTTGGGTTGAAATCCCATCTCCACCACACAGTAGTTGGGAAAGTAGCTTGACTTATTTGGAACTCAGATTCTTCATTTGTAGGGAACCTCACAGACACCGATTGTGAGGATTTAAAGAGGTAAAGTCAGTCAAGTGCTGAGAACAGTGCTAGTGCTGCGCTCTTTGGGGCTTGCTTGCAGCTCTATTATCACCATTGTTGTTACTATTACCGTGGTATTGAACTACAGGGATTCAAGTTGATATTTTCCAATCTGTGCTTTTTTTTGAAATGAAAGTCCAAGGGCATACCTTGTCTAACCTATTGGAGGTGGACAGCATCTATTTTTGTATTCAAAGCTCTTACCTGTCGTAAACAAACTGTTTAAGCAAATAACTTCCAAACATACCTGTCCATTGAACTCCCTCATTTTCTGAGGAATACCTATTGAAATCTGTAGGTGAAGATTTCATAAAAGACAATGTGAAGAACAATCTTGGTAAAGATTATATATAGTACAGGAAGAATTATAGTACAAGAAGACATCCCAAGAAGATACATTCTTAATGGAGGGTTTGAAAACAGAGGTTAGCTAAAGCACAGAGAGTGGCTTTGGTGGGAATTCTCTGATTAGTTTTTTAAAAATCCCTTAAGTATATAAAAAAATCTATACCATGCGTTAGCCAAACAGCTGCCACCAATTGCAAACACATTCAGGTAATTTAAGCCATTGAAAAAGGAGAGGTAGTTTTTTTAAAAGTAACAGTGTCCTATTTTTGATGCTGATATTGTAGCCTGGTGCCAAGGCAAAATTTGATTCATTTCATAGAAGCCCTGTTGGACTTTTTCCTGGAGGTAGGAAGACTAATTTCTTGGTATTTATCATTGTTTATTTACTGCCTGTTTTTGTTTCTTCAAATAACTCCAATTGTAGTTGGGAATGGTATTTTGGGAATTTGGGGAATGCTGTTAGGAGACAGACTGACTTTCCTCTCCCCCTTTCCCCCTCATATGTATTTTGTTACCTCTGTACCCTTATTCCCTACCAGAAACAGCCCATGAAAATGTTTGACTAGTTAATTGGTTTGAACCAAGAACAAAATGCAAACGCAAGGCAAAGGGGAGGAGGCTCCATGCTGCCCACCTGACCCCTGTTGAATTTTCCAGAATCACAGGATCACTGTTCTTCCTCCTCTTACAGAGCTGAGGGAGAAGTGATCATGCTAGGTTTTTTTTTTTTTTTTTGAGTTGGAGTCTCGCTCTATTGTCTAAGCTGGTGAGCAGTGGTACAATCTCGGCTCACTGCAGCCTCAGCCTCCTGGGTTGAAGTGATTCTCCTGCCTCAGCCTCCTGAATAGCTGGGACTACAGGCGCATGCCGCCACACTCAACTAATTTTCCTAAAAGGTTTCGCAATCCCTTTGATCACTTTCTTATTTGCCCTCCTTTCCCCACTGCCCCATGACACTGTTTATTATAGTAGAATGTACCTAATTGTGGGCTTCTGATGGATTTGACAGCTGCTGGGGCAGAGACCTTTGAGAGAAGGTGTAACAAGGCAGGGACTAGACCTGAGGAATGAATTCTGGGGAGGGTCATTGGTCTTGATAATGTTTCCTGATTTCTTCAAAATGCAAATTAGGCCCATTTAGGTGCTTTATCAGATAAAGTGAGCAGTAAAGCCCAGACATTTTGCTGATAAACTGTAATATCTCCAGTTCACATGTGTTAGAATAAAGTATCTAGTCTATGTACTTCTAGAATCTTAAAACAATTATAGCCTTCATTTCCGTGGCTTGTGTTAGTTCTTTTAACACACTCATGCTAAATAAGACATCTTGTGTTAACTTGAATTAGGAATATTTTGTTGTTTTGCAGTTTTATAAATGTCTTATCTCCTATTTCTTTTAAAACAGACTTCATATAACTGCTTAAAAATCTACGAATTACTTAGAAATCAAGTTAAAGTAGTAACTTTTGGCTTATCAAGTACATTTTTTTTATGGGACTTAATCACCATTGTTTCTAAGCAGAAATATTAAAATACAAAATGAGTCTTGTTTTTCGTTTTTTAAAAAAAGAATTAGTAACACTTGCGATGTGTAAACATTGTTGACTGGTAAATTACAAGCAGATTGCTGTTGGATTACATGTACATTGTACTTATGCTCTAAGATTTTTTTCTAGTGATGTCATTACAGGGTGTGAGTAGACAGGATCTGTCACTATTAAAGGACACTGCAGAGCAAGGGGGCACCCCAAGTAACAAGGGGTAACTTGACTGGAGTAGGATTAGTTAGAATTTGTAAAGAGAGACTTCTTTTTATTGAGATGAACCTTTAAATGTTATATCCTAACTCCTTCTGGGGCAAGATTTATTAGACATGGAGCATTTTATTAATTTAAAAAGTATCTTCAGAGCTGTCAAGTACATCTCTGTGTACCACTGAGGTTACAATAGGATCAAATGATAGAAAAGTTGAGACTCACAGAAGAAAGTTTTTCTCTTTGTGCATGCTTCTGTTATCATTGCAAAGATAAAATAAGAAGTGAATGGTCACGTAAATGGATTTTAAAGCAGATGCTTTTTATTTTATATTCTTTCTTCCTGTTTTTCACTCCACTATGGTGAAGGCCCTTGAACTGGTTTTCATTGAATGACAGGATGCAGCTGTGATTTTAATGCGTCCACTAGTGGGTGCTGCAGTGCTTCTAACATTCTGTATATTTTAAAATCTGGGCACAGGATTAAAAAAAATCATACAGTGAATGGTGAGTTTCCTCCCCTTCAGAGCTTCTGTCCTGTCAAAAAGACACCAAAAATACATTTGGAAGATGATATCTACTGAAATTATTTACTAAAATTTTAGAACAAAATAGCATGCTTGAGATTGCTACTCAGTTTTTTTTTTTTGCTGGCATTCATTTATATTTGTGAATTGTCACATTTATTCTTGTTTGACAGGCATACACTTTGAAGTCCACATTATGCAAAAAAGGAAAGGTACTTAATGCCATGGTCCAAATTAACAATATTTATTAGGAGAAAATCCTGCCTTTTCCTATTAAAGAAAAACATTTAACATGGTTGGTTGATGTAATTTGGAGCATGAGGCAGTGCACTTGTGGCTAAGATGTCTATTTGATATTTAGGGAAGAATTTGATGCTTTAATAAGGGAATCCTCTGTCTCCCTCATCCATCATCCGCCATCCTCATCCATCCAAACACCACTGTAAATTTGTCAGAGCCTTTTCCATATTCAGTACTTGTATAAATAATGGCTGCTGTAATTTGAAAAAAGGGAAATGTGCACTTTCTGGCTATGTTATATATCTGATCACAGTCGTGGAGACATCTCATAGTTTTTGTTTTGCAGTGCTCAGCCTCGGTACATATAATTTAAGCCCCAGAGCCAAAGGACATTTTCGTATGTCGACTCTTATTGTGGTTCATACTTGCCCAAATGAAATTGGTTTCTTTTTTTGGTGGGGGCTAGGGGCAGCTTTCCTACAGCAGAGGAAACACAGCTCCCACTCCATTACTGTGCTTTTATCATTGCCCGTTGCTTCTCCTTCTCTCTTTTGCTATCTTAGGGATTATGCGGGTTCTCTGTAATATTCTGAAATTAATCAAAGCAAGCAAAACCCCATGCCTTATTATCCACCACGGGAAGAGAGTGGTTTTCACAATCCAGGCGGTTTTGTGATGTTGTCCAGTTGTGTAACTAGAATTTTATTATCTTTTAAAAGAAGCTTCTGGTTTTTACACAATGAAACCTTTTCATGTTAAACTTGTACGAGCGATGGATCGCGCTCCATGTGAGTGTGACAAAGGATATGAGTTTAACCAATAGGCTGTTTCTCTTATTTAAATAAGAAACTGATCTGTGAACAATGTCTATTTCTTTCTTTGATTTTTAGCTTAGCAGAACAGCTGTATGTCCCTAATGCAGTTTGGGTCATAGAAGCTTTCTATGCAATGAGATAGGAACAAACTCACAGGATGCTTATCCTGTCTAGACCTTGTGTTGTATCTCATCTTTTTATAATCATGCTCTACAAATTATTTTTTCCCACTAAATTGGTGGCCATTGTACAGATTGCAGACACTTAGTTTGATTGAAAGTAATAAAAGGAGATTATCCACTGAGTTGGTTGAGTGAAGGTTCTGATTTGACCCACTGCCTAGAGTGAAAAGAATTAATCTTATAAACCCGACTCACTTCTGCCATGCTTTGAAAAACCGCCAGGAATGCATTAGAGCCTTTTGTCTTTAGCCCAGTGAAAGCTGAAGGTGGGTGGGGCAGACCCAATGTAGAAACCATGTAGGCAGTGGCCTGAGTGTTCTGCTTTGAGTGGCACCTTGAACTGTGGTGGGGTCTTTTTTCCTTGTTCCCTGATGATAAATTTCTATCTTGACAATCCTGGAGGAGAAGGAGGGTAGTTTTTATTTATTAAGTGTATATATATTCTTTGTGCCAGGCACTGTTTTAGATTCTATGTTTAGAATCAAAACTTATTTACATGATATGTTTTTGTATCTTATCATTTAATAGAATATTATTATGCCAACTTGAAGGATGTGGAAAGAGGTGTAAGGAAGTGTAGTGCAGGATCCTACAGTAAATAGGTAGGTGACTTGAGATTCAAATCCAAGCTTTCCCCTCACCCCCATCAAAGCATTTTCTTGTAAGCATCATATTTTCCTGCCTACTCTACGATGGCAAGGAGGAAATGTTATCTCCAGGAGACCAGGGTGAGATTGTGCTGCATGCCCAACTCCAGGCTGGCCCATGGAGGCCCTCAGGGGAAAGAAATGAATGAGTGAGCTCCTGATGAAGGGAGAACCTTCAGTCCTTTTAAGGAAATAGCACTGGGGGTTTGGAAGATGGGCTTTGGAGCCAGCCAAACTTGGAAGTATAGGTATCCTGACTCTCCCCTTAATTGTTTCTGTGACTGAGAGCAACGTTACTAACCTTGCTAAGCCTCTGTTTCTGTCTCCTGAACAAGCCTCCCAGGTTGTTAGGTGCCCGAGGGAAAATGGCCTGCAATTATTGGTTGATAGACATGAACACGGTGGGCAGTCCAAAGACAGGGTGTGTTGCCTGGAGTGGGAGGTTGGAGGTTGAGGAAGGTATCTGGCACCAGGAAGAAAACAGAGCAAGTCCCAAGGAGCAGCTTCCAACATCTCATGCTGGAAGAATCTTAAGGCACCTAAACCACATGGCAATTCCCAATCTAGAGGCAACAAGTCATAGGACATAGTAGGCCATCAAACCTACCTCAATAACTTTTGGATCCTTGAGAGAGAACTCTTCCCCCAGAACTGCTTTAATGATAAGCTCCAGTCAGAAATGGTAGCATCCACACTGATCTTTATTTTAACTTTGTAATTTTCACTATGTGTCTGAAACATCATAGAACACTCAAATCCCATCTTCTTTCCATGTATGGAGGCTGTCATGGTTTAATGAGGGAGGAAAGGGGAAAGCATCTCTTCTATCCATTTTTCTCTTCCTTTGTGTCTTGATTTCTGTCCTGTTGTGGGGGAAAAAAGGAAATGTGCTGGAACAGTTGATGGGAATCTAAATTAGCACAGTCACTATGGAAAGCAGTATGAAAGTTTCTCAAAACATTTCAAACAGAACTACTGTATGATCCAGCAATCCCACTACTGGGTGGATATCCAAAGGAAATGAAATCAGTACACGGAAGAGAGATGTGCCCTTCGATGTTCGCTGCAGGATTATTCACAGCAGCCAAAATGTGGAATCAAACTAAGTGTCCATCGGTGGGTGAATTGATCCAGGAAGTATGGTGTATATATATGCACACAATGGAATACTATTCAGGTTTAAAACAAAAGAAATCCTGTGATTTGTGACAACATGGATGAACCTGGAAGACAAATACCTCGGTACTTCACTTACATATCAAAAAAAAAAAAAAAAAAAATCAAACTCATGGCCGGGTGTGGTGGTTCATGCCTGTAATCCCAGCAGTTTGGGAGGCTGAGGCAGATGGATCACCTGAGGCCAGGAGTTTGAGACCAACCTGGCTAACACGGTGAAACCCGATCTCTACTAAAAATATAAAAAATTAGCCAGACATGGTGGTGGGCATCTGTAGACCCAGCTACTCGGGAAGTTGAGGCAGGAGAATCTCTTGAACCTAGGCAGTGAAGGTTGCAGTGAGCTGAGATCACACCACTGTACTCCAGCCTGGCAACAGAGTGAGACTCCATCTCAAAAAATAAAAAATCGAACTCATTAAAATAGAGTATAGAATGGTGGCTACTTGGAGATTGGAGTGATGGTCAAAGAATATAAAATTTTAGGAAGCATAACTTCAAGAGGTGTATTGCACAACATGGTGACTATATTAATAATAATGTTATTATTAATAATAACTATAATAATAACAATATTTTGAAAATTGCTGAGAGATTTTAGGTACTCTCACCACACAAATGATATGTGAGGTACTACATATGTTAGCTTAGCTGAGTCACTCTGCAATGAATATGTATTTCAAAACAATATGTTGTACACAATAAATACACAACATTTTGTCTATTTAAAAAAGCCATTGGACCGGAAGTAGTTCCTTTCACTGAAGTTCTTCAGATCATTTTGTTTGAGGGTGCTTTCCTTTCATCTCCAGCCTTTTATTGCTGATGTTTTGGTTGTTGATTGTAGCAGTTCATTTTCTCAAAGCTGCCCCCTCTTAAATCTTGAAATTTGATGGATAAAATGGAGGGAAAAGGAAAGAGTAAGAGGAAGGAGGTCAAGAGGATCAATGAAGTGGGATCAGGCTGAGAGGGCATCTGGGTGGCTGTTAGTCTGCAGGTTAGCATGCTAAGGGCCGTTCTGTGGCTTGAACTGAACAACTGTGGCACCTCTGGAAACCTGGTCTGTGTTATGTGTGTCTCTCTGTGTGTTGTGTGTGTGTGTGTACACTCAGAATTCAATGTTTGTCTCCTCCTATCTTCCTTGTATTTAGGGTTGCCTTTGTTACCCACTAATGGGATCAAATGACACATTCACAGTATCTTGTCTACGTGGTTCCAAAGTCAGCATGACCGATCTAACATTTTTGACATTGCCATTCAGGCCATTTCAACCTAAAGAGACTGAGTCTACCACTACCTCTCTGGCAGAGAAATCATGTGTTCTCTCTAACCCGGGTCTTTAGATGTAGAAGAACTGATAACTGGGAGGTCAAGGGCTCAGTCTCTTTTTGTTTCTTGGTAAGTCTAAAAGGTTCATTGTCTAGTATCTGCAGAAACCTGGGGGAAGGATTGCGATTATGAGTGGAGAGAGTGAGTCAGTGACTTTTTTTTTTTTTTTGAGACTGAGTTCACTCTGTTGCCCAGGCTGGAGTGCAGTGATGTGATCTTGGCTCATTGTAACCTCTGCCTCCCAGTTGCAAGCAATTCTCATGCCTCAGCCTCCCAAGTAGCTGGGATTACAGGTGCCTGCCACCATGATCAGCTAATTTTTTATATTTTTAGTAGAGCCAAGGTTTCATCATGTTGGCCTGGCTGGTCTCAAACTCCTGACCCAAGTGAACCGCCTGCCTTGCGGATTTCCAAAGTGCTGGGATTACAGGTGTGAGCCACTGTGCCTGGCCTCAGTGCCCTCTTGATTTCTGAATTTGTATGCTATTCGGGCTGCCCCTTTCTGTCCCTCTGACATGGCTTTTGGGGTGTAAGTGTGATGTGAATCCTCTGTAGCATTCCTTGAGCATCTGGCTAGGGTTTTGCCTGCCTGCCCTGAGAGCATTCTAGCTGCATGAAGTCCTCATCTGTTTCTTCCATTCTTGTGCCTTCCGAGGGAAGGAATTAAACAAGGAAGGAATGAGAGAGAGAAAGTCCCCGGAGTCAGGCTGTGGTCTTTCTCCCCCAGCTTCCCCCTTGCCTTTTGTCTTAGCCAGAGTCAAGCTACTGGTCTGCAAGTTGTTCTGCAGATGGCTCAGCAGCAGACATCCAGCTGGGCTGACTTAACCCACAGAGTGTTTGTGTTTGACAGCCAAGACAGGGAGCAGAGGAGCTGTTTTCATTGGGATCAGGCTTGGGTGTTTCTCCAAAGGCAGTTGCTTGAACGGCTCTGCTGCTTTCTGGAGTCATCAGGCCATGAAGGGAAGTTTGGATGAAGGACAGATGTATTATCTAGGAAGGAGTCCTGGCTCTTCTTCCAAAAAATGTTCAGCCATTGCTTGTGCCAGCAAATGAAATGACGCCCCTATGTTGTGTTTATGTAGAGACTATGCCTGGGAGAGGGAGAGAAACCCCTGACATTAATCCTCCTTTGCTCTGAAGCAAGTAACAGGTGTCGGTTGATACCCATTTTGTTTTATTTTTGAGACAGAGTCACACTCTGTTGCCCAGGCTGTGGTGCAGGGGTGCGATCATGGCTCACTGCAACCTTGACCTCACAGGTTCAAGTGATTCTTATGCCTCAGCCTCTTGAGTAGCTGGAATTACAGGCATGTGCCACCAAACCCAGCTAATTTTTGTGTTACTATTGTTTTTTTGAGATGGAGTTTCACTGTTGTTGCCCAGGCTGGAGTGCAGTGTCATGATCTTGGCTCACTGCCACCCCTGCCTCAGCCTCCTGAGTAGCTGGGATTACAGTTGCCTACTACCATGCCTGGCTAATTTTTGTAGTTGTAGTAGAGATGGGGTTTTGCCATGTTGGCCAGTCTGGTCTCGATCTCCTGACCTTAAGTGGTCCTACCACCTCAGCCTCCCAAAGCGTTGGGATTACAGGCGTGAGCCATCACAACTGGCTGATACTCATTTTGTAGATGAGGAAATAGAGGCTTTGAGGAGTGAAGGAGGTCAATGCTTCTCAAATTTCAATGTGTCCGTGAGGTGCCTAGAGATTTTGTTAAGATGTAGCAGTCTGGAGGGGAGACTTGGGACTCTATTTCTTTTTTTTTTTTCTTTGAGACGGAGTCTCGCTCTGTCACCAGGCTGGAGTGCAGTGGCATGATCTTGGCTCACTGCAGTCTCTGCCTCCTGGGTTCAAGCGATTCTCCTGCCTCAATGTCTTGAGTAGCTGGGACTACAGGTGCGTGCCACCACACCCAGCTAATTTTTGTATTTTTAGTAGAGACGGGGTTTCAGCATGTTGGCCAGGATGGTCTTGATCCCCTGACCTCGTGATCCAGCCACCTCGGCTTCCCAAAGTGCTGGGATTGCAGGCATGAGCCACCGCGTCCGGCAGGGACTCTATTTCTAACATGCTTCATGGTGATACTAATGCTGTCAATCTCTGACACATATTGGGAGTTTCTAAGATGTGGATCATCTAGGCATGCAGTGCGTTAGTGAGAAATGTATTAGATAATACTACTTCCCTATGGTCTCAGGAAGCAGAGCCATATAGTTTTCTACTCAAGGCTACATCTAAATTATTTCAAAACAGTTAACCTATGAAGCATACCACTTACTGGTTGTTGTAACCATATGGCATAAAACAACCAGAATGGCAGGTTTGAGTTTTAGCAGAATTAGCAAGTTAGACTGGTTTCACGCACCCATAACTATAGCCTGCCTTAGATAGCAGAGGCATAAGACATGGTATCCAAGCATCAGAAACTCAGTAGTGCTTAGAACAGAAGGCACTTACCAGCTTATAAATTTTTGTTTCATTCCAAGTAAAGCCCATAAATTGTGTGTGTGTGTTTGTAGGTCCAGTGTTACTCTAACTCCACTTCTGTTGACTATTTCCTTATAACATGTAATCAGAGAAGAGTTGGCAAAAGGCAATCTTTCCCATGTGCTGCTACTCACAAAGGTTTCACAATTTGATGATGACTCACACATCTGCATGGAAAATATGCTACTACCCTCAGCTGCAATAGTTTATGCCTTTCTCTCCTCTAGAATGATTACCAAGAAGTATGTAATAGTCACCTAATGGAGAGCAGGTGTGAGAAAAAACAGTCATTTTGAACAAAGGGAATGGACGTAAATTGCAGCATGAAGGATTTAGGTTAGACATCCATGTGTGGGGAGAATTCTCTTCTGCCAGCAAGAGGAGTGAAACATTGGGTTACAGGATGAAAGTAGAGTTGTGGCACATTCTCAGGGCATTTGAAAGAAAAGGCCAGGTGGTTTCATTTCAGGGCTTTCTGTACTGCTCCTCTCAGAGGGAGGCGAATGAATTCTGTAATGGCTGGGGATCATTTTCAGTTCTGTGATTCATGAGCGCTGAGTTCTGGGGACATCTGATTAAAAACCATGTCAAAGAGCCACATATTCCAGCGATCCTTTCTGATCATGCTGATTGATACTGGGATGTCATTTTTGGCATGGTGATGGGGGCCAATAAGAATTTGTTAAGACCAGTTCTGTATAATGTCTTTTTCTTTGATTTTTTTTTAACCTACATCTTCAATGGTAATAGAAATCATCTTTCCTGGGGGTTCAAAACATATTGCAAGTAGAGTATCATCTGGAATACTCTAGAGATCCAAAAAGCCATGCGACATTCTTTCTCTCCATATTATTTGGAATCGTCCAACTTTGAACAGTCTGTACAATTGTCCTTTATTTTCCTTTCTAATTGGAATTTCAACAAGGAATGCCTATAGGCATTGACTGCCCTTGCTTCAGATGACTTGGTACATCAGGCAATGATAAAGGATGCCCATTCATTGGCCCAAAATTGCTACACTGCCATCATTTTTGGTGTGATACCATATTAAAACTGATGTCTTGGGAGACGGTGACAGTGCCTAAAAATAATGGAGATGAGATTTTCCCAGCTTTTCGGAGGATCCTGAAAATAAAATACTACGTGCCTTCTAAGTGATGAATGATATCTTCTTATAAACAGCATCGTAAGTGCACACACACGTACATATACCTGCAAAAATCACACAAAGATGAGAAATGGGCATTTGAGTTTCTAGTGGATATTTTCTAGATCCGTGATGCATGAGGTCAGCCGCAGTGTGTGTGCAGTGAAATTCACAGCAGGCAGATGGGAAAGTGGAGAAATTCTATAAACCTTAAGAAGCCAGACAACAACCTCAGGAAGGCAAGTAGGCTTCCAGCTTCTCAAAGCAGCAATGAGGAAGGTGGAAACAAGAAGATGGGGAACTTGATAATCAGTAATGACAGACCTACATTTTCAAGATTGTTGGGTGTGGGGATTTATGTACTGGGATTCCATACCTTTTTTCTTTTCTCTCTGTTCATATCACAGAATCGATCCCTTCATGAACTGACTAATCAATCAGTCAGGATCTCGATGAGAAAACTGTATTCTGTCATGGTAATTGTTCTTGATTATTAAATCCAAGTTAGCTAAAACTAAGCCAACACAACAATTTATTCTTAAACTCTCATCTGATTACTAGACCAGGGAGATGGATTCGTATTTGGAAAGAAAGATGAAAACTTCGTCCCTAGAACATTTTTCTTATTCTACACAGTCCTAGCAATTTGGGCTTCAGGATCATTAAATTTCAAAATGTTGCCCATTGAAATTTTTCCAAGAAAGATGTGTCCCAGTGAAAATGCAAAACCCAGAAAGCAAACAGAAAATAAATCAGCCAACTGTCACTCATTGTAGTCATCACTTCATAAAAGACATTTGAACACTGAAAGTATAGGAAGGAGATAATCTTAGAATAAACAATTATTGTCTGCATGTTAAACAAATTTTGCTTTATGGTAACTTGGTGAAGACTAGTGAAAATTTCATCATGGAACAGCCCTGGCCAACTGATTGGGATTTGGGAACGCCTTCCACAAAATCAGCTGCTTTTTCAATAGTCCATTTGCTTGAGGGGTTGGGGTGATTTCTGAAGATCCCTTGGACTTCACTGGTGATCTTTGCTGATAAGACAGATATACTGTCAAAAACTAGAAACATTGGAATGTTTTACAAAACCGTCCTCAGAAACGAAAGTTCACATCATCTTGACTGAGCCATGCTTGAAGAATTTCCCAGTACCCAGCTTATTGTTTCATTGTTCCCCTAAGATGTAGTAATTCTATGGCCCTTTAAAATATAGAAAGATCGGGAGGCTGAGGCAGGAGAATTGCTTGAACCTGGGAGGTGGAGGTTGCAGTGAGCTGAGATGGCACCTTTGAACTCCAGCCTGGGTAACAAGAGTAAAATTCCATCTCAAAAGAAAAAAAAAGACACACACACACACACACACACACACACAGAAAGATGACAAAACATGTTTTTTTGAGGAAGTCACATTACATTGGATTTCAACTTCTGTGTTTTCTATTGTACAAATATGAGGTGACTTAGCGATTTCACTGCAGAAACTTACTTGTCATAATGCTTGAAATCAGAGGTCTTCCTATTCCTATTTTATAACTCCCAGTTTTAATTCATAACTCCTCTTACTCCTGTGTAATGTGTAAAGCTTTCTGAACCATGAGGAATTGGTTGAGAGGAAATGAAATGAATACCAATACTGAGGACTGAGAACAAGTTATAAATACCTAGGCCAGTCCAAGAGTTGTATACGTACCTTTCATTTTATACTGCATTTACGTATAATAGTCTAATTTTTCGCCTAGATTTTGTGTTTTGAAACAAATGCTGGGGATGAGGTAAGTGTCCCAGGACCAACCTCCATGTCAGTGTTACAACCATTTGTAGCAATTGTTTTACGTAAGAAAGACTGAGCCTGACTTGGTAGGAATCGCATAGCATGGTACAGGAGGGGAGACTTGAAGAGTATTTTGTAGGGAAGTGGGGGTGGGAAAGGGCCCGGGGAGGGATTCAAGTTGAAACACAGATGTCTGAGAGAGGGTATAACAGAACCCAGAAGTGGAAAATTGAGGAAGATGACAGAGTTGAAAGGTACAACAGTATTTCAGATAAAACTTTATGGATTTCCTTCCAGCATTATATGGATTGCAGTTGGAGTAAAGTCATTGGTTTTGTGTATAATGGGTTCCACAGCCGTTAGGAGATGCCAGATGTGTGTGTGTCTTGTGTTCTTTGGATAGACAGTGCTAATGAGAGCCTGCACATGTTCACTTTCCTACATTTGCAATCAGCTACAGCTTTACGGGGTGCAGGCCTCATAAGGGCATCTTCTGGGTTCACTGCAGCAGGGACTCTCCTGTTGTGCGCTGTCAGAATTTGGCCAAGAAGATAGTGCTTAAGGCATTTGCTGAGTTAAATATGACATAGGCATTACTCAGAGAGAGCCTGCTCCAGTTTCTGGCTTGGAACGCTGGAAACTCTTTTGTCTTGATTCAGCCTCTATAGTGTGTACTGCATTGGCTTAAAGGAAAGTTAAGAAGGTCAAGCATCGTTGAGTTGACCTTAAAGGAGTAAACAATTAATCTAAAGATCACAATGTAGCTCATTTTTGTTTGCTTTTGTTTTTTGGGGCCAGCTATTTGAAGGCATTAAAGTACTTGGGTCTTGGTAATACTGTTTCTTTTCTCCACTTGTGTTAATACAGATATTAAGTCTAATAGTATCTACTTAGCATAAACAAGAAGATAAAAATGATTTCTATGATTGAAATGTTTGTTATTTAGCATTAAGCATCTTCCTACTCCCATGCGTTTTGCATTTTAATCCACTCAGTGCTTGGTTTGGGGATTGCTAGATTAGTTTTAATCCCCTGTCTAATAGTGGAGTAGTGGTGAGATTTATTGCACAGGCAGGGTTTGGTTCTTGGATTTAAGAGGGCTCACGTGCACTCTTCATGCATATTAAATTTGGGAAACCACCGGTTCAGTATAAAAGGTTGGGGAGACATCCTTTATCTCAGAATGGTTCTCTTTAGGCACACAAAGTGCAAGCGGCATTTATTGCATTAATGAAAAGAAAATTGATTACAAGTGTTTCTTTCTTTTGGGGTCAGACTAATGTTCTCAGAATCCGTTCTTTTTTTTTTTTTCTTTTTTCTCTTAAAATGTGCTTCACCATCATTTCAAAGTGTTCTGCATGTTTTCTTTATTTCTTGGGAGGCCAGCTCCGAGGAAAAGATAAATACTTTATTATATAATGAGTTCTTCCCAAGAAAAATGGCTAGGGTTGAGTACTTCCCAACCAGGGGAATAAATATTTTCAGAAACCACAGAAAAATAGGATAGTTCACTGTTCCTGGGGCACCTAATAATAGCTAAAATTCCTGCAAACTGATGGAAAAACCTTTTGTTTTGAAGGTTGGAGGTTTATTATTATTTCAACATTTTCTCTGTTTCACGTGATGTGAAAAGCAAAAACGTAAGATTCTTGTTAGTGGAAAACTTAAAATCAGAATACTGTGGCTTTTTTGTGATGAATGAGTAAAAGAAATGCCAAAGCACAACTTCTGTCTGAGTGTAAATTTTCTTCCTTTGCTCCTCCTAAGTAATTTCACCTCAGGGAAAAGAACGGGATGCATTATGTAGAAACCGATAAATAGGTGCTGGGAATGACTTGGGTTATGAGGTGGAAATTCAGATATTTATGATGTCAAAACACCATCCGGTCTTTTGAATGAATCTTACCCACAAAACTTGAACTTGCATGTGATGAATTTAACCTGTGACCCACGAAATCTTATTTAGTTTGTATTTCAAGGCTGTTTTTCTCCCTATTAAGGTCTGATTTTCTAATGCAAGTAGTGAGTAGTCTCTCAATAAAAACAAGGAGATGCTGAAATGAAGTCAAAACAGCTCAGCTTTAAGAGCCATACTTTATTTTATTTTCTTCATAGTATTTTTTGGAATTGTTTAAAATTTTACTTTAGGTTCTGGGATACATGTGCTGAACGTGTAGGTCCGTTACATAGATATACATGTGCCATGGTGGTTTGCTACACCTATCAACCCGCCATCTAGGTTTTAAGCCCCACATGCATTAGGTATTTGTCCTAATGCTCTCCCTCCCCTTTCCTTCACGCCCCAACTGGCCTCGGTGTGTGATGTTCCCCTCCCTGTGTCCATGATCTAGAACCAGAGACACCATTTCAACCAGCAATCCCATTACTGGGTATATACCCAAAGAACTATACTTTAAATTAACAAAACCATGTTTCCTCTTTATGATTTGACAGTTCAAAAGAGTCTTCTGTGTTCTTTAATGTTTCTTTCAAACTTTGGCTTTTGGTTGTGTTTCCAAATTTATATTTATTAAATCTGTTCAGTGCTAGCTGTGAATATAAGTAACTCAAAGTTAGTGTAATTGGTTTCCTTGAGAGAAAAGAACAAGAAATAAACACATTCTCTTGGAATGTTCCTAATGCTATGATTTGAAATCCCGCTGAACGTGGCTTTTAATATATGCCGTTAATAATCTAAATAAATGAACTTCACAGTAATTTCACAAAATTTGGACCCCAGTCCAGCTTTTTAACATCTCTAAGTATCAGGTATAAATAAGCTGTTGAACTGGATACCCTCTAAGGTACCTTTTGGCTCCAAGATTCTGTGATCCTATGAGCTCATGTCAGACAGAAATCTACAAACCTATTAACTTTCTGTTTTGAAAACTCAGCCAAGTTAAGTTTTGAAATATTGCCTTCATATTGAATAAAACATTAATGTAATAATACTTTCTTTTGCATTTCATTCTCCATCTAAACGCCAACTCTACGACGGCAGGGACACTGTCGATCTTTTTCACTGTTGCTTTCCTAAAGCTTGGAATTGGTCTGTGACATGTCACATTTAATAAGTGAAAAAAATTAATGAATCTATTGCTCTATAGAGAAGAGATCTTCCAGTCACTTCTGAATAAATTCTCAGACAACACTTTCTTGTATATAGTCATGTGCCACACATTTCCTTCAGCAACAGACTGGATGTGTGTTGGTGGTTCGGTAAGATTATATTAGAACTAAAAAATTCCTATCACCTAGTGGCATCTTAGCCATTCTAAAGTCGTAATGTAGTGCATTACCTTTGCTATGTTTAGATAAACAAATACAATTATTTTACAGTTGCCTACAGAATTCAGTAGGATACTGAATTGGATACTCTTTAAGGCACCTTAGGTATGTAGTAGGTATACCATCTAGGTTTGTAGAAGTACATGTTCACACAATGATGAAATTGCCTGATGACTAATTCCTCAGAACATATTCCTATCTGTAAGCAGTGTATGACTATGTTCTGTAGAATTAGGGAATGTGCTGGCAGGTGCAGTGACTTACTGCTGTAATCCCAGCTCTTTGGGAGGCCGAGGCGGGTGGATCACCTGAGGTTGGGAGTTTGAGACCAGCCTGACCAACATGGAGAAATCCTGTCTCTACTGAAAATACAAAATTAGCTGGACATGGTGGCACATGCCTCTAATCCCTGCTACTCGGGAGGCTGAGGCAGGAGAATTGCCTGGAACCCGGGAGGTGGAGGTTGTAGTGAGCTGAGGTCACGCCATTGCACTCCAGCCTGGGCGACAAAAGCGAAACTCTGTCTCAGAAAAAAAAAAAAAAAAAAAAGAATTGGGGAATGTGTTCTTTTAAACAATAAGGAATGACATTCTTGGTCATCCTGACTATAAAAAGGTTATGGAAGTAGGGTGGAGAAGAAGAGTTTGAATCTGGGAGCCAAAACTGGGTATAGTATATTTCCATAATGTATATGTATATGTGTGTGTAATAACATAATACATTCAGTAAAGCATATATGTATATATAAATAAAATGTAGTCAAATCACAGAGACAAGGCAGCAAAATGAACATTTTAGACATTCTTGAGAAAAAATTTAGATGGCTGTCTCTGTTTAAATATAACGTAAATATACCATAAAGCAGCACTTTTCAAATTTAAGGTGTGTGTGGATCACCTGGGTATCTTATGAAAATGCAGAATCTGATTTGTTGAGTTTTATGGCCGGGTGTGGGGCAGAGTCTGTGTTTTTAATAAATTCCCAGATGATGCTAATATAGCCTATCCATGACCACGTTTAGGATAGCAAGGCTCTGGGAAACTTACAAAGTGTCAGTTATGCATGTGTTCATTAAAATCAACAGGAGAATCCCATCACCATTTCAAAGCCATATGAGACACATCTCCTCCAAGAAGCTTTCCTCAATAAATCACTCAAATCTGTATTGTGTATCTGCTATTAAAGATCAGTAACTATGCTAGTTTCTTTGTCTATTTTAATTCTTATGCTTTATTGTAGTTAAAGGGCATGTGTTGGTTACCCATCATGAACTCTTTTAGAGCAGGGATTGTATCTTAAATAATTACTTGTCTAATCTCAAAGTTCATAATTTTGGGACAACATCAGGAATATAACTTTCTGTGCTAGAGCTATCACACACTATGAAGGACTAGGGGAGCACTTTTTGAAATTGTAAAAAGTGTTATGCATATAAAAGAATATGAAATTATGTATGTGTGCAACTTAAATAGGAATAATACAAACACCCATGTATTCATTTTATTTATGTGTGTACCCTCTGCCCTGTCCCCTGGAGGTGGCCAGTATCCTCTGCTAATTCTTTCTTTGATTTTATATACATTTTTACAGTACATTTATGTATCCATAAACAATGTAAACAAGAGCAAAATTCCATCTCAAAAAAAAAATTAGGGAATGTGTTCTTTTAAACACATTTTTTTCATTGTTTTTTGTACTTCATATAAATAGAATTACATGGCATGTTTTCTTCTGTAAATTGCTTCACTTTTTGTTTAACAATATATATTTGAGATTCATTGATGTTGCCGCATGCAGCTATTAATTCATTCAAGTTAATTGCTGTATGTTATTCCATCTTATTAACAGATGACAATTTGTCCTTTCTACTATTAATAGGCATTTGGATCTTTTTGTTATTTATAGAAAATATTCTTGTGCATGTTTTTTGGTTACATATGCCAGGGTTTCTCTAAGGCATATGCAGAAATAAGTTCTTACATCATAGAGTTTGGACACCAACTTTACTAGATAATGCTGAACATTTTTTTTTTCTCCCTAAAACGGTTGCACTATTTAACATTCATAGTAGCAGTAGAGGAGGGTTTCATATTATTTTAAAAAATTAGTTTTGGTAAAAATATACATAATATAAAATTTACCATCTTAGCCATTTAAATGTGCAGTTTAGTAGTATTATGTATATTCACATTGTTGTGACCCAGTCTCCAGAACTTCTTTCTCCTGTGAAACTGAAAGTCTATACCCATAAGATGTTAACTCTCCCTTTATTCCTCCACCTACCTCTGGCAACTGCCATTCTACTTTTTGCTTCAATTAATTTAATTACTCTAAGTACCTCATATATGTAGGATCATACAGTATTTGTCTTTTTGTGACAGTTTTATAGGTTTCATTCATGTCATAGCATATGTCAGAATTTCCTTTTTTAAGGCTAACTAATACTCCATTGTATGTATAGACCATGTTTCGTTTATCCATTGATCCATTGACTTGGTTCTTCTGATGCTTGGGTGCTTCCACTTTTAGCTGTTATAAATAATGCTGCTGTGAACATGGATGACAAATGTCTCTTTCAGATGGTACTTTCAGTTCTTTGAGATATATATCTAGAATTGGCATTGCTGGATCATACGCTATCTCTATTTTTTGAGGAACTGCCATACCGTCTACCATAGTGGCTTCACCGTTTTACACTTCCACTAACAGTGCACAAGAGTTGTAAATTTTTCACATTCTTTTTGATAGTAGCCATTCTGATGCATGTAAGGTGATAACTCATTGTTGTTTTGACTTGCATCCCCTAATGATTAATAATATTGGATGTCTTTTCATATAAATGTGTATCTTCTTTGGAGAAATGCCTATTTAAGTCCCTTGCCCATTTAAAACTCAAGTCATGTGGTTGTTTTTGTTGTTGTGGAGTTACAGAGTTCTTTATTCTGGATAGTAACTCCTTAACATATTGATAATTTGTAAATATTTTCTTCCATTTGGGAGGTTTTCTTTCACTCTCTTGTGTCCTTTGTACAGATGTTTTGATATAGTCCAATTTATCTACCTTGATTTTAGTTGCTTGGGCTTTTATCGTATTTAATTATTACCAATTCCAATTTTATGAAGGTTTTCTTTTCTGTTTTCTTCTAAGAGTTTTATGATTTTAGGTCTTATGATTAGGTCTTTAATTCATTTTGAATTTTGTACATGTGGTAAGGTAGTGTACTGAATTAGTTTTTTTGGATGTGGATTTCTGGTTTTTCTAATACTATTTGTTGAAAAAACTATTCTTGAATGGACTTAGAACCTTTGCCAAAAATTATTTGATTGCATATGCAAGAGTTTATTTCTGAGCATTCTATTCTATCTCATTGGTCTATGTGTCTCTTTATGCCATATCACACTGTTTTGATAGCTATAGCTCTCTAATAAATTTTGAAGTCAGGAAGTGTGAGACCTCCAATGTTGCTCTTCTTTTTAAAGATTGTTTTGGCTATTCTGGGTCTTTGAGACCCTGAGTATAAATTTTAGGTGGCTTTTTGTGTTTCTGAAAAAAAATGCCTTTGGGATTTTGGTGGGGAATATATTGACTCTGTAGATTGTTTTAACAATATCAAGTCTTCCACTTCATGAACATGGGATGACTTCCCATGTATTCGTGTTGTCTGTAATTTCTTTCAGCAGTGCCTTTGAGTTTTCAGTGTACACGTACTCTGCATCCTTGGTTATATTCATTCCTAAGTATTTTATTTGTTTTGATGCTACTGTAAATAAAATTGTTTTCTTAGTTTCCTTTTCTGATCGTTCAACTCTTAGTTTATAGAAACACAACTGATTTTTGTATGTTGATTTTATATCCTGCAACTTTGAAGTTAACTAGTTCTAACAGTTTGTGTGTGTAAGCACATGAGCACATGTGTAATCTTTAGGGTTTTCTGCATGTAAGATCATGTTGTCTGCAAGCAGGGATAATTTTACTTCCTTTCCAATCTGGATGCCTTTTATTTTTTTTTTTTCCTTGCTCAGTTGCTCTGGCTAGGACTTCTAGTATTCAACAAAGCACTTCTATTACTATGTTGAAGAGAAGTGGCAAAAGTTAATGTGCTCATCTTGGTCCTGATCTTACAGGAACAAATTTCAGTATTTCATCACTGAGTATGATGTTAGCTGTAAGCTTTTCATACATGAACTTTATTATGTTGAGATAGTTGTCTTATATTCAGAGTTTGTTGAATGTTTTTATCTGGAAAGGGTGTTGCATTTTGTCAGATGTTTTTTTCACATTGAGCTGATCATGTTTTTTTCCCATCATATGTCAGTGCTTCCTATGGCCTACTCAGGGTCTAGTTGTATAGAGTACAGGGAAGGACAAGTCTGATAATAAGCATTCTCCATGGCTGGAAGCCTCTAGGTGTTGATTTTTCCCCAAATATCTTTAAAAATATCTACTCATTGTTAATGATTAACATCTTGGATTCAGTTTTTAAAAAATATTGGTATACTTGGTTCTATTTCTGTCATCTTAGGTTTTGCATTTCTCTTGCTATTTCCTTGTTCCTTTCTCCTTCCTTCCTTATTTTCTGACTGATTGCACTTTGTTGTTGCTATTGTCTATTTGTGTAGCTAAATACTATCTTAATCTACTTTCCAAGTCAATCCTTACAACTTTTATCTTGTTCCTCAAAAGCCATATATTATCATTGTTCAAATAGTTTAATTCTACCTTTTGTTGTTAGTACCACAAATTACACATCATCATCAGTATGATTATTTTTATAGACATTATTTGTTTGCATTTACACGCATGTTTCCTTTTATTTGCTTACCTTTTATTTTTGTATCTCAAGCCTCCTTTTTGGGGTTATTTTCCTTCCTCTTGAGGGCATATTTTTTTTTTGTAGGAGAATTATCATGTTTTACTGAAACATACTAAAAAAGACATTGACAAATGGAAGTGTGGTTCTCGGATTTAAAAAGTCATTTATTTTAAAGATTTTTAAACATATATTTAATTTGACCTTTGAATTCAGTACAATCCCAATAACAATCACAATAGTTTTTTAAATACAACTTAAAAACCAATGTAAATTTTTCTTTTTTTTGAGACTGAGTCTCACTCTGTCACCAGGCTAGAGAGCAGTGGTGTGATCTTGGCTCACTACAACCTCCGCCTCCAGGGTTCAGGCAATTCTGCCTCAGCCTTCTGAGTAGCTGGTACTACAGGCATATGTCCCCACACCCAGCTAATTTTTGTATTTTTAGTAGAGATGGGGTTTCACCATGTTGGCTAAGATGGTCTCGATCTCTTGACCTTGTGATCGGCCCACCTTGGCCTCCCAAAGTGCTGGGATTACAGGCATGAGCCACCACGCCTGGCCCACCGATGTAATATTTTTTTAAATGTCCAGCTTTTATTTTAAGTTCAGAGGTATATGTGCAGAATGTGTAGGTTTTTTACATGGGTAAGTATTTTTTACATGGGTAAGTTTCTTACATGGGTAAGTGCTAAGGTGGTTTGCTGCACAGATCATCCCATTACCTAGGTATTAAGCCCAGCAACCATTAGCTATTCTTTGAGACACTCTCTCTCCTCCCACTCCCCACTCTTTGACTGACCCCAGTGTGTGTTATTCCCCAACTGCATGTGTCCTTATGGTCTTGTCATTCAGATCCCACTTGTAAGTGAGAACATGTGGTATTTGGTTTTCTGTTCCTGCATTAGTTTGCTGAGGATAACAGCTTCTGGCTCTATCCATGTCCCTCCAAAGGAAATGATCATGCTCCTTGTTATGACTGCATAGTATTCTGTGGTGTACATATACTACATTTTCTTTATCCAGTCTATCATTGATAGCCATTTAGATTGACTCCATCTGTTTGTTGTTGTGTATAGTGCTGCAGTGAACATATGTGTACACGTATCTTTATAATAGAATGACTTATGTTCCTTTGGGTATATGTCCAGTAATGGGATTGATGGGTCGAATGGTATTTCTGTTTCTAGGTCTTCAAGGAATCACCACACTGTCTTCTATAACGGTTGGACTAATTTACACTCACGCCAACAGTGTAAAGCATTTCTTTTTCTTCATGACTTTGCCAGCATCTGTTGTTTTTCGACTTTTTGATAATAGCCATCTTGACTGATGTGAGATGGTATCTCATCGTGGTTTTGATTTGCATTTCTCTAATGATCAGTGACGTTTGAGATTTTTATTTTTCATGTGTTTGACCACATTGTATGTCATCATTTTTTTTTTTTTGAGATAGAGTCTTGCTCTGTCACCCAGGCTGGAGTGCAGTGGCGCAATCTTGGCTCACTGCAACCTCTGCCTCCTGTTACCATGTTCCTCTTCCTCATTTCAATTCCTTTCTGAACCTACCAGCCTTATAACCTTCAGGTTCCATGAGATACCCCCATGTCCTTATAATGACTTTTCTCCTGTTTATGAAGGCCTTAGGGGGCCACAGCGTTTTGTATCTAATATACCTGAATCTAACTCCTAGTTTTACTGCGTGTTACCTATGTGGCACTGAGAAAGTTATTTAACCCCTCTAAACCTCTGTATCTGTATATGGGGGTAGTGGCTTCTGCTTTGCAAAGTTGTTATGAAAACTTGAGCTAATGGATGTAGAACAACAGGGTCAGGGTGGATTTTCCTCCCTCCCTCCCTCCATCCCTCCCTCCATCCCTCCCTCCATCCTTCCTTCCTTCCTTTCCTCTTTCTTTCTTTCTGACATGGAGTCTTGCTTTGTCTTCCAGGCTGGAGTGCAGTGGTGTGATCTCAGCTCACTGCGACCTCCACCTCCCAGATTCAAGTAATTCTGCCTCAGCTTCCCAAGTAGCTGTGACTACAGGTGTCCACCACTATGCCTGGCTAAATTTTGTATTTTTAGTAGAGGTGGGGTTTCACCGTGTTGGCCAGGCTGGTCTCAAACTCCTGACCTCAGGTAATCTGCCCACCTCGGCCTCCCAAAGTGCTGGGATAACAGGCATGAGCCACTGCACCCAGTCAATTTTTAATAAATAGCAGTTATTACCTTTAAAATGATTTTCCTCTGATAATCATTGTTTACATTTCTTATGCATCTTATTCTTCCTTTTGTTACTGCCGTTTGGATGTGTGCTCTGTCTTCCTATTAGATTGTAAGCTTCCTGACAGGATGGAGTTTAACCTGTGCTTTTCTATACACCATTGTAGAAACCTTTCCAGTATTTGTGTTCAACATACACATATTAGACGACATAAATACTCTGGGGATCTCTTGTCAGGGCAAACCAGAAGAGCCAGTAGTAGACCACTTTATTTATTACGGATTATTGCTATCTTCATCAAGCTAGCCAAGTGCCAGCTCTGTCTCCTATTCCAGAAAGGACTGCCCTTAAGTGAACAGTTCAGCCCCTCTGATAGGCAACTAAAGACTTGATATTATTTCAGTCTTAGTTTTTCAAATCAAATCCTGTAAGGAAATTCAATATATGAAACAGATATAAGCAGAGACTTGATGGCTAAGCAGGAGAGAGAGGCCCCGAGCCCCATATCCGATTCTTATGGTAGACACCAAGGCACCTTAGGGCTCTATGGAAAACATGTTGAAAACCATTACTTTGGATTATCTAGAATAGTCTGGGCAACAAATAGCTATCATGGGTTTTTACCGAATTTAAGAAATGTGAAACCAGAGGAGAAAGATACCATAACTCTTCCCAGAGTGATTATGAAGGTTTTAGAAAGCTTTAGGGGATCATGGTCAAGCCCGTTATAATTGACGATGTGGGAACTTTTGGCCACTATTACAAGCAAGAGTGGTTTTGATGAGGTAGAATGGAAATTGTTCTGGCTTTGATGTCAGAAGACATGGGTTTGAGTCCCATTTCCTTTTCTTAGTGGCCTTATGAGTAGGCAACTCTGCAACCTCACCAAGTCTCACCTGTAAATTGGGAATAACTTCTCCATCTACTTCATGGATCTGTGAGCTCAATTGAGACAGAGTTAAAATGGTTTTGTAATCTGAAAAATAATACAGATTAAGTATGAGACATTTTTAGTAGTAGGATTCAAGGATTAAAGAGAAAAAAATAGTTTATCTAATTAATGACTTCCCCTAAATCTCAGCTGTCTTCATCTTGTGACATGGAATGCGCATATTCCTCATTATTTTCACCAAGATAAAAACTCAAATAGCTTTAGTATCCTTAAAGGTCTTCTTATTGATCTGGAGTTTGTTTCTCCCAGGTCTTTACAGTTTTGGAATAGTTTTCACATTAAGCAGGCATTAAAAGCACATTGCCGGTCAGGCATGGTGGCTCATGCCTATAATCCCAGCACTTTGGGAGGTCGAGTCAGGCAGGTTACCTGAGGCAAGAGTTCAAGACCAGCCTGGCCAACATAGTGAAACTCCGCCTCTACTAAAAATGTGAAACTAGCCAGGCATGATGGCATGTGCCTGTAATCCTGGCTAGTCAGGAGGCTGAGGCAGGAGAATCACTTGAACCTGAGAGGCAGAGGTTGCAGTGAGCCTAGATCATCGCACTGCACTCCAGCCTGGGCAACAGAGCGAGAGACTACCTCAAATAATAATATAATATAATAATAATAATAATAATAGTAATAAACAGCAGCACAATGTGAACTTTCACTTCTGGAAAGATGAAATAGTCATAGTTTAATCTATTCATCCCACTAAGTACAGCTAAAATACCTAGGCATTATATATAAAACAAACATGGGAAGACTGTTTCTTTCTGTTATAAAGGTGGAAAGAAGAAGGTAGACTAGGTAATGACCTTGGGATCCCAGAAAGGGCACAGTAATGAGTCTCCTGGGTGTTTGCTGCTTTCCGTATATCCCAGACTGGGTATCAGAGAAGCTGGCAACCTGGAAATTTCAGTGAGCACACATGAAAAAGGACCCAGGAAAAGCCTTTGCTCTCCAGCCAGAGGATTAGGGAAGAGACAGCCTAGCGAGATGGAAAACTTTGAGTCAGGGTATTAGTTTGCTAGAGCTACTGTAACAAAGTCCTATGGACTGACGAATTATACAAGTTTGTTGTCAGTTCTGGAGGCTTGATGTCTTGCTACATCATGGTGTTGGCAGGTTTGTTACTTCTCAGGGTTGTGAGGAAAGGATCTGTCCCAGATCTCTCTGTGCCTTATAAATGGCTGTCTTCTACTTACATCTTTTCACACCATCATTCCTCCAGGCATGTCTGTGTCCAAATTTCCTCTGTTTATAAGGATGTCAGTTATGTTGGACTAGAGCCAACTCTCATGACCTCATTTTAACTGGTTACTTCTGTAAAGACTCTATCTCCATATTAAGTCATGTTCTGAAGTACTAGGGGTTAGGATTTCAACATGTGAGTTTGGGGATAATACAGTTCAACCTGTGACAGATAGTATCTGCTCTACTCTAGCAAAACATCACAGAAAAACTCTGGTCTTATCCTGTGCCCCACCAGCAAAGTCCGAGTAGAAAACATATGCTTCCATCTTGGCAAGGCTCTAATGGGGTGTCACTCATACCGCCCCAGTTCACCATTCCCATTAGTGATGACCATGTAGGGAGCTTGGACTTCTCACTCCTCACTGTGATTGTGTCAGAGGAGGTGTAGAAGAGAATCAGGATTTCCATGAGTGCTCAGCAGTAACAAGGTGTCAGTGGAGGCCATGTGGGAAGAAATGAGAGGCTTCCATCCTCTCCAAGGCAGGGTGATATCATTGGAAGCCTAGTGGGAAATCTGAACTTTTATTCACTCCCAACAGTAACAAGAAATTTTCTGGATGTCAGTGGAGGTAGAGTAGAGAAGCTGGACTTCTCTGTCATCTGGCAGTAATGAGATAGCATGCCCCCTTACCCTGTTGGAATGGTGTCAGAAGAGGTCTGTTAAAACAGATTTCAGTAAGATCCAAAGTCTTACAATGTCCAAAATGTTCAGGTATTTAAAAAACAGTACTTATAATAATAACCAGGAAGATCTCAATTTAAATGAGAAAAGACAAAGGCAATCGACAGACACCACCACTGAGATGACACAGAGGTTTATCTGAAGCAGCCATTCTCAAAATACTTCAGCAAGCAATTATAAACATGCTTTAAACAAATGAAAATGGAGACAGTCTCAGCAAAGAAAGCCTCAGGACAGAATGAAAAGATATAAAGAAGAAACAAAAGCTTTAGAATTGAAAAATACAGTAATGGAAATTTAAAACTCCATGGATGGGCCACTAGCAGAATGAAGAGAAGAAAGGAAATAATCAGTGATTCTGAAAATAGAGCCATAGAAATTAATCAACCTGAACAACAGAGAAGGGAGAGACTGAAAAGGAAATAAAGGGATATATGTGACTCTAACAGATATAACATGCAGGTCATTGAAGTCCCAGAAGGAGAAGAGAATAAAGACGAGGCTGAAAAAGAATTCAAAGATATAATAGCCGAAAATTCCCCAGATTTAGCAAAAGACATGAACCCACAGACACAAGAAGCTGAGCAGAAATCCAGATACATCCACATCAATACACACTGTTGTTGAACTTTTGAAAACTAAAGTCAAAGAAGAAACAAGACATTATTTATGGAAAAAACAATTCAAATTACAGGTTTTTTTCATCCAAACCTATGGAGCCCAGAATGAAGTGGCATGAGATTTTTCAAGACCTGAAAATAAAGAGTAGTCAGCTCCAATTCTATTTCCACTGAAAATATCCTTCAAGAATGAAGGAGAAAATCAAGACAGTTTCAGACAAAGAAAAGTTAATTAAACTTGTTGCCAGCAGACCTATCCTAACAGAATGGATAAAAACATTTTTTTAAATAGAAAGGAAAAAGAAGGAATTTTGGAATATCAGGAAGGAGGAAAAAACAACAGATTTTAATGTCTTGAGTTTTCTAAACTAAGTGTGATATTTGAAACAAAAACAAAATGATAGCCCTGTCCAATATGTCTCAATATGTGTAGGGATATTTTTAACAAATGGAGAGGCAATAGGGGTTATATAAAGGAACATGAGGTTTCTAAACATCATTAAACATACTAATGTTACTATCAGTAGACTGTGATAAGTTATGTTTATACAGTTTAATACCTATAGCATATACTGAGAGCTGTCCCAGCAGATACACTAACCAAAAACACAAACTAAAAAGAAATAAAAAATAAGGTCTGAAAATTACTCAAGTAACTCACAGGAAAGCAGGTAAAAGAAAACATAACCCAGATAAAACAATCAGAAAACAAAAAATAAAATGGCAGATTTAGCTCTTTACATATCAATAATTACATTAAGTGTGAATAGTCTGAGTACACCATTAAAAAGACAGAGATTGGCAGAGTTGATTTAAAAAAAATCACATTGTCCAATTATGTGCTCTCTAAAAGAAACTCATTCACATATGATACAGATAGGTTGAAAGTAAAGGGATGAAAAAAGATATACTATGCAAAAATTAATCAAAAGGAAGTAAGAGTGGCTAAATTAATATCAGGTAAAGTAGATTGTAGGGCAAATAAAATTCAGAGACATAGGGGCACATTACATAATGATAAAAAGGTTAATCTGCCATGAAGATGTAGTAATCCTAAATGTATATATACCAAACAACATAGCTGCAAACTGTTAAGCAAAAACTAATAGAATTGAAAGGGGAAATAGACATACCCACAATTACAGTTGGAGACGTCACCCCTCTCTCAACAATTAATAGAATAACTATACAGAAGATGAGCAAAGATATATTAATAAAAGAAAGCAACAAAACCACTAACAGGAATCGATTGATGTTATAGAACACTCCATGTAATAATAAGTAGAAAACACATTCAAGTACTCAAGGAACATATGCCAAGATAGACCATATCTTGGGCCATAAAATAAATCTCAACAAATTTAAAAGAATTGAAATAATAGTGTGTTCTCTGAATACAATTGAATCAAACTAGAAATCAATAATAGAAAGGTAATGAAAATCTCCAAACACATAGAAACTAAAAAACATATTTGTAAATCCATTGGTTAAACAGGAAGTCTCAAGAAAAAGTAAAAAGAAAAATAACCCATGGAATCAAATGAAACTAAAAATATACCATATCAAAACTGTGGCACATAGCTAAGGCAATGCTGAAAGAAAAAGTTATTAGACAAATGCTTATACTGAAAAAGGAAAAAATTTCAAATCAATAATTGAAACTCCCACCTCAATAAACTAGAAAATAAAAATCAAGTAAATAGAAGGAAGAAAATAATGAAGATATCAGCAGAAATCATTGAAATAAAAAATAGTAAAATAGAGAAAATCAGTAAAGAGTGGGTTTATTGAAAAGATCAATAACATTAGCAAATCTCTAGCAATACTGATAAAGGAAAAAAGAGAATACACAAATTTCTAATATCAGGCATAAAACATGATATAACTAGATGCCATAGACATCAAAAGAACAATAAGGGTATTACAAATAACTCTTTATACATAAATTCAGTAAGAAACTACTAAAACTCACCATGAAACTGGTAATTTGAGTAGTTCCTTAACTCTTAAGAAAATTGCATTCATAATTTAAAACCTTGGAAAAAAGAAATCTGGCCCCGATGGTTTTACTATATAATTCTACCCAGTGTTTAAAGAATTAACTCCAATTCTGCATCATCATACAGAAAATAGAAAAGGAGGGTGCATTTGCCAGTCTTGCCAACTCATTCTACGAAACTGGTAGCACCTGATAGCAAACCTGAAGACAGTGTCCCCTCTCCAAAAAAAAAGAATTACAAAATTGTAGATCAATAAAAAAACAAGTTTAAGCTTTTGAAGGTGGTGGATATGTTTATGATATTGATTGTGGTGATAGTTTCACTGGTGTATACTTACTGCCAACTCATAGATTTGTATGTGTTAAATATATACGTCTTTTTATATGTCAGTCATACCTTAATTTGCAGCTCTGTCAGTCATTTGTTCCTTAGCTCTTAAAGCTTTCAACCCTCATTCTCACCCTTCTGTGTTCTATGATTACGTATGATCAGGGTGGCCAGGACCTTGAAAGTGACTTCTCCCAAATTTCTCTGTCACCTGATTTCTAGTTAGGTCCTACCAACTGGTGATCCTGGGGAGAGACTGGAAGACAGAATATAGATAGGAGCTACTTTTTTTTTTTTTTTTTTTTCATTTCCAACTTCTATTGACATTTGTCCAGCAAGAGTGGGCAGCTATAGAAAGCCACATGTTTTTTTAGAGGGAAGGGCAGTTTCTACAACATGCTGCCTGGAGCCTTTTCCTTGGTCTCAGTAACACCCGACAGTCTCAGCTTTAGTTAGGTACTCCTCATAGTCCCAGCACTGAAGTTCAGCACTCTACTGCACTTCTGGGCTTTGGTAATACAACCAACTCTACTTTCCAGCTCTAGGCATGATAGTTGCATTGTCTAGTTAGTTGCTAGTCTTTGGGTTATCTCACTACCTTTTTATTCACTCCATCCTTTTGAAAGCTGTATAATCAATTCCCTGTATTAAGTTTTTCTGTTTGAAATTCCTAGAGTGTTGCTCTTTTCTTACTTGACCCTGGCTAATGCATCAGTATTGAGTGAAACAGATCTAGTGCTCTGTATTACATGGACCACTCCACAGAGAAAAGGCAATATTCTTTCCATTTCTTTGTCTCAAAGCTGAGCCATCATTCCTAGAGGTTTTCTTTTGGCCCTCAGTCCCCTGGGGCGGGAATGTCATGTCACATTGGAACACAGTTTTCTATTTTGCAAGAGAAGGACACTTAGATGCTGATACTATTATTTTTTTTCTAGAAATATCCACCTGCACAGACTGAATACAAACAAAGATATATTTGTCCACAGGCTCCCACTAGTTAAATTATTCTGTATTGGTGTTTCCTAGACAGTTTTTGATTGTATGTTCCTGGAAAAAAATGGGGAGATAAACATAGAGCTCAGCTTCTTAGTTTTACCAAGAGGTATGTTAAAAGGCAGAAATAGTAGTATCAGTTATCTCAATCATATTATTACCAAAAACACAGCTTAGTAAAAAAGACATGATATTAGAGAAACAGTATTTTAAATTTCATATGCTATATAAAATCTCACCATTTGTCCTTAATTATTAAAAAGACCATCGTCTATTAATAATTTCCACTGGTCTGGCATGTGGGAAATCCTGTTGGATAACTTAATGTTGATTCTGTAGTGTATGTAGAGTGCATCCTAGAGACATCTCTGTTTGTAAGTTGGTTGACAACACTGTCCTAGAAAATGGATGCTTGCTAATTTGAAGACATGTCCTCTTTTTTTAGAGTTGCTAAACAGAAGTTGAAGGTGGTGTTTCAATGAGATATTGAGAATCTGTGTCTCCAGGAATCTGTATTCATTTATACATAAGTGCAAAAGTACAGTGTAGAGTTGGGGAAAGGGAAATCCCAGAGTATTCTCTAAACACTCAGATGTGGCAACTTTGGGAGTACCTGGAGAAAGTCCTCTTGTCTCAGGTATTTGCTTCCTCATAATGAACTCCAAGTGACAACAGTGATATTCACCCAAGTAGCTTTGCAAGCTTGCAAGCCAGTGCAAAACACATCAGGTGCTGTATGGTGATGGTAGGACACTATGATTGTAAGCACACGTCAGGCTCTCGGTTTGAATCCTCTCAGATGTTCTTCTGAGTGAGGGGCTTTGAAAGAAGCATAAGATGCTCTGTCTACTTGTAGAGTAAGAGTAGGAACCTGGTTTGATTGATGTTGATGTGACTTCATTTATATCCACTGAGTGGAGCACTGAGCAGCTCTTGGATAATACATGGAATATATGGTATCACATAGATTTTGATGCATAAGAAACGACCTCACAACTTAGTAATATAAAACGATGAACACTTATTGTTTCTTATACTTTTGTAAGTTAAGTTAACTGGGCAATTCCTGTGGTCTCTGCTGGCTTGATTGGGTCTGGATGTCTCTACATGTCTGTGGCCTCAGGTGGAATGCCTGGAAATACTGAGTCTAATGGGATCTCTTTCCACATGGTCTCCTTTCCCAGGAGGCTAACCCATGATTTCACACATGGTGGTTTCAGTGCCCAGCAGCAAGAGAGGGCAAGTAATTTTTGAGCCTCTGAATGCATCATGTTTGCTAAATTTCTGTGGACTAAAGCATCCATTGGTTTGCATGAGCTCATGTGACACAATGGATTCATCATCCACATTCTCAGTATTGTTTTAAGTTTCTAGGTGGTAGAGGTGGATCCCATCATTGGTGAGAAAATGTTTGTCTTCTCTGGCAAGCATCACTTGTGATTCACCATTTTTAGTATTGGGTCATTTATTAAGCCATTGTCTTTCAGCTCCAAAACCAACCTTTGAAACCCTGCTCTGGTGATTCTGGGGGCTAGAGTCCTGCAACCTCCATCTTTGCTTGGCCAGCAGGCTCCCCATTAAGCTCTGTCAATAGGGTCCACTAGAAGGATACTGAAAGGTGGAGAGAAAAAAATGTCACGCTCTTATGCTCTGCTTTTTTGTGGATTTCCCATCAGCTTCCTTTTTTTTTATTATTCCTGTGAGCATCATTCCAGCATCATTTTGTCACCCTGTCTGTGGAAGTTTCTTCCTACAGTGGTGGTGGAATCCCATTTGAGGCTTCCCCAACATCTTCAGAACCAGCTTCATCATGTTGCATTCAGGTAGACCAGTGCCAGCCACCCAGCACTCCCTCCTCAGAGCCCTAAGTTGGGCTCCTTCTCCAAAACCCTTCATTTGAATAATTCCAACCTCTTCTCTTTATTCTTTGAGTCCTGGGGTGGTTGGTACTTACTTGAAATATTAGGGTTCTTTCTCTTTTCAGTTAACTGGTTAACAGTTCTTTCCACTCAGTTGAACAGTTCTTTACGTGAAATTTTCTTTTATGTTAACTGGTATAGCTTCTGCTTTCTGAGTGAATCTTGACTAATTCAGGTAGGAAGAAGCAGGGAGGGGAAATTGGATTGAAATAATCAAGGGTTCAGGGCACGTTGGCTCATGCCTGTAATCCCTGCACTTTCAGAAGCCAAGGTGGGAGGATAACTGAGATCGGGAGTTTGAGACCAGCCTGGGCAACGTGGCAAAACCCTGTCTCTGCTAAAAATACAAAAATATTAGTCACATCTTGTGATATGTGCCTGTAGTACCAGCTACTGGGTGGTTGAGGCAGTATAATTGCTTGAACCCGAAAGGCAGAGATTGCAGTGAGCCAAAATGGTGCTCACTGCAGCCTGGGCAACAGAGCGAGGGTCCATCTCAGGGAAAAAAAAAAAAATCAAGGTACCACTAATTTTCTGTCATCAGTTTCCTAATTCCAATTGCAAAGTGTTGAAGATGTCATCTAACTCACAGTAGGAGGCTAGCATAACCTTGATAACAAGACTCAACCAAGATAGTATGAGGAAGGAAAAATGATGACCCATCTGTCTCAGAAACACAGGAGCAAAATCAAAAACAAGATGCTAGCAAGCCAAAGCTCACAACTTATATAAAGGACACTCTTTTATGACCTGGCCTAGTTCTTTTCATGCAATGTTGATTTAGCATTAGAAAATCAACGAATATATAATTTGTTATACATTATTGCTTAAAGGAGAAAAACGTATAATAATTTAAATAGTTACAGAAAAAGAATTTGATAAAATTTATTATAGCCAATGTAAGAGTTTTTAGCAAACTAGGAATAAAAAGAAACATCTTTTATCTGATAACTAATATCTAAGAAAATCCTGCAAAAAAAAAATCATTCTTAGTGGCTAAACAGTAAAAGACTTTCCCTTTGAGATCAGATAAAAAGTTAAATGTGTATCTATCATCACTTGATTCAACACAGCACTGGGGGTCCTGGCCAGTGTAACAAGGCAGGAAAAAGAAACAAAAGGTACAGGATCATAGAGGAAGAAATGAAACTGCCATTCTTCATAATGATTCTACTGTGAACATGGAAAATCTGAAAGAATCAATTGAAAATTTGATTAAATGAGTAAAGACTTAGCAAGGTTATCGAAAACATAATCAATACAGAAAAATAAACTGCATCGCTATATATTAGCAACAAATAGAAAATAAATTTTAATATGTATATACCATTTCTAAGAGTATAAAAAAATATAAAGAACCTAGGAACAAGCCTAATCAAAGTTGTATAAAGCCTGTCATCTGCAAATTAAACTTTATTGAACAACTTTAAAGAGGATCTGAATATATGGGGAAATATGGCATATTCATGAATGATAATAATTCTCCCAAAACTGATCCACAGGTTTAATGCAGTCTCAATCAGAATTCCAAATTGAAAAAGGAAATGTCAGTAGAAATGCAAAGGATGAAGTGTTGCCAAGAAGCTTTTAAAAGAAAATATGATTGGGAAATTCCTTACCAGATCAAGACATACCACTGGACTACATTGATACAAATGTAGAAATGGTATAGGTATAAACAGGCCAATGGAACAGAATAGAAAACTGAGAATTAGACCAACCAATGTGTATACATTTGATATGTAGATTAGTGGGAAAAAGAGAGAACTTTTAGTAAATGATGGACAATTGGTGATCTATATGAAAAAAGAAATGAAATTAGACCTCTAGCTTACAGTATACAAAATAATCAATTCCAAGTGGAATAAAGCTCTAAACATGTAATAGACAAAGCAATAAAGCTTTTAGAAGGTAATTTAGGAGAACATCTTCATGACCTCAGGATAGGCAAAATTTTGTTAAACAAGGCACAAAAACACTAACCATAAGGGATAAATATCATAAATAGAATGACATTAAAATTAATAACGTACATTCATCATAAGATACCATAGAGTGAGAAGTAAAACCATCTCATGGGGAAAGATATTTACAACACATTTAAGTGACAAATAAGTGGTATCCAGAAAATATAAAGAATTCTGGCAAATGAATAAGAAAAAGACAAAATGCAATAGACCCTTCACAAAAAGACAAACCCAACTGGCCAATACACCTGTGAAAAAAATGCTTACCCCTACTGGTAATCAGGGTAGTACAAATTAAAACCAGAAAGAGACCTCATTTCACACATCCATTCTGAACATAGATATTTTATGCTTTTCTGTATATGTAATACATTTCAGGGTTAAAAAATGCATGAGTGTATCTTATGTACTTTTTATTTTTCTTATAGTACCTAATATGGAAATCACAGCAACCAGAATGTAAACATGAAAGCTACGAAGTTGCTTCTTTCAAAATTTGCTTTCTCATAAAAGTTTCTTCTTCCAAAAAGAAGTAGTTTTCTATTTATTCATATATATATAAATGTTGATGTTAATTATAAATGAAAGTTAAATTAGTTCATTTCAGATTTGGCACAGTACTGTATTAAACACTAAGGAGGCATTGGTCCTAGCACAGCTATTTTCGTGGTTCTCGGAAGCTTACCATCCCTGGCCGAGGAATTTTTTCTAGTGGGTTGCCACCATTATGAAAACCTCTGCCTATGATCTTCTAAAACAACTTGTGTGCTGGTGAGCACAGAGTCCTCCAGAACGTGTTGCTAGAAGCTCCTTTCCATTTGCCACCCCGAGTGGAAACTCCATTTTGTCACTTCAACATTGATGCTATTCCTTTGGAGAACAAAATTTCCACTTATGAAAAGAAAAAGCAACAAAGCAGCAATTATGTAAATAGAATGGAAGGCAACCAGTAGTGTCCTGTTTGAGGTAATATTCCCATAATGAGTGTTGACGGAAGGAGGAGAATGGGAAGGACAGGAGGTTAAAAATTGGAAACTGTGTGTGCGTGTGTGTGTGTGTGTGTGTGTGTGTGTGTAATAAGCTTGCACAGAAGGCAGATGCACATTGTGGAAGTCATGTATACAGGCACTAATCTGTGACAGAAAGATTTACATAATATTCTTTCAGGGCAAGTTCCCCATTTAAAAAAGATGGTGAAATGCAGACGACATGCCTGACTTTAATGAATCTAAATCAGGTAAATAATTTGCACTCTCAGATGATTCTCCCCCATCCCACGACCCATGCCCATATCCACACTTGCTTAATGGATCTATTACAGCTTAGAGAGTAAAGAGAACTGAAGTTACCCTGACATGTACGTGCAACAGAAGTTGAATATAAGAAAACATGGCATTTCAGAAGGCAGAATGGTACTGATAGGCTTTTGCAGTTTTGCTCTTGTAGATTATAATTAAGAATTAGCGCACTTATAAGGAGAAGAAAAAAATCTCCCTAAATCGTGAAAGAAATGTTTTTATTTTTTATTTTTTATTTTTTAAAGAATGAAAGAGAGAAAGAAAGAGGAAGAGATTTTAGAAAAAGAGAGAAAAGGAGAAAGAAAGAAACAGCAAAAGAAAGAAAAAAGAAAAAGAAAGAGAAGAGATTTTAGAAAAAGAAAAGGAGAAAGAAAGAAACAGCAAAAGAAAGAAAGAATGAAAGAGAAAGAAAGAGGAAGAGATTTTAGAAAAAGAGAAAAGGAGAAAGAAAGAAACAGCAAAAGAAAGAAAAAAAATGAAAGAGAGAAAGAAAGAGGAAGAGAAAGAGGGAGAGAGAACGGGATTCTTGTTTTATTGCCCAGGCTAGAATACAGTCTAAAAATGGGGATTAAAAACTTCTTTTATGCCAATAATATTTTAAACAACCCCCCCTCCCCTCTTCCCCCAAACAAATAAAAAACTGGCTTAGAGGACTCTGGGTGAAATAGGATGCTGTATTCTGCCTCCAGTGAGTCCCTGCGGTAAGAAGAACATTATGTAAAACGTAGACCCGTACCGCTCCTTTGGCTGTGAATTTCTATTAGGTCCTGGGATGCCTCCTGACAAAAGAAGAAAACAGGACCGTAGTGAGAGGCTGCTCACTCCTTGTGATGTCACTTAAAACAGGATAGGGATGAAGTCCAACTGCCTTAAATGTGATGACATTTTTGTACATATTAAGCTTTCCCTTCTTTTACTGATCAACTCCCCTCTTTTGTGTTATTCTTTCCACGACATTCATAGAACTGGGAGTGGCTTCTTTCTCTGCTTGTAGATTGGTACCGGTCTCTGTGTGTCTGCATCTGGCGCAGGGAGGCTCATATACTTGCTGCAGCAGCCCCTGATCCTAGATTGACGGTTCTAACTTTTTACCACACAGTAGCCAAGAGCTGTTGCAAAATCCTGACTTGGAGACTTAATACCCTGTCTCTATTACACAAGTTTCAATTAACCTACAGACCTCTTGGTTAGTGTAATGCTTAACTACAGCTAGAGTAATTAACTGCCTGCAATTACTCCATAAAGCAATTCAAAGTATTGTTTCACATGTGTGGAAATTTTAAAAAAAGAACTTTGACTTGGTTTTTTCCTTTGAGTAGTGTACACGAAATATATTATCCATTGTATATGTGCGAGTTTTTTAGGTAAATACAAAATATTGAAAGGGAAGCAAACCATAGAATACACTCTAAACACCAGTGTTGTTGGTTATTTTCAATTTTTTCACTTTTTTTTTAGATCGCAAATATAGGTACAAAAATGAGATGAGCCAAGGAGAGAATTCTAATCAGGTTCAAAAAAAACAACAAAAAATGCAGTTTATTTGGCGAGTGAGTCTGATTTGCCAAGGAACATTTCTGTTTCAGATGCGGATGACTGTCAATTATTGCTGCGCATTTATCATCATAAAATGCTTATTTTGCCTTTTTTTAAAAGAAAGGCAGAAATTTCTGTATGTTTTCACACACACATATACACACAGAGGGCAAAGCAGGGAGCTGTCTCCCCAGGCTAGGTATCACTTGCCCCTGCTTGGAAGAAAACGCTTTCTCAATGGGATTACATCCCCTCTCATAACCTCTCATTGTCTGATCAGAAATTCATAACGCAGCCCATCTATTGCACGAGCGGCCAGGCCTGCAGGATTGAATTTAAATAGGCAAATGCCACACTTGCGTGTTGACATTCTGTCTCTCTCAATCTTTCTCTTTCTCCTGTCTTCCTCCTAATCATATTGTCTCTCTTTTCCTTTCTCTATCTTACTTTTTTTTAAAAAAATTCCTCCACACACCACCATTTTAGATTAGGCATGAACTAACGTGATGAGAAGTTGTCAGGAAATGGAGAATGGATGGTGAGTAGAGAGCCAGAGGAGGGAGGAGGAGAGAATGTGATGGAGGAAAATTGTAAATTGTTGCTGTCATACCCTCGCTGGGACAGTAAAACCTGGTTGCATTTTTTTTCTTTCTCTCTCTCTCTTTTTTTTTTTTGCATTTAAAAGGAACTATTTCAGGATAAATTACTTAGCAGGCAGCTTTCTCCAACCAGCAAGATATGTGTGTATATAAAGTTTACATGTGTCCCTTATTATATCTCTTCTTTTTGTGTGATTGATAATGAAGAAAATTTTTGAATCTATACATTGTCAATCTGGGCTTCCTTTGGTCTCCCAGCGACCCAGGGAGTCAATTCTGCAGGATTGTAACCTGATGACATTTAACTTGGGTCTGATAAAGTCGTAATTCAGATTCTCTCTTCCCACTCTTTCTTCTCATCTTCTCCCACCCCAATAAATATCAGATTTAAGTCCGAAAACTACAGTGGAAGAAAACTTGTTTAATTGATAGCACATTAAAGCTATCTGTAGAACTTAAATGTTGCATGTTGAAGGCTTTTGTGATCAGACAGATGGTTGAATGTTAATCACACTGGTTGGGCTTTCCTGCAAATGACTGAAAAATGAAAATTGCTGCGAGAACCCTGTCTTTTGTCCTGCCTCTCTTCCTAAAGGAGGAGGGAAAATTCATTCAACTTCCTGCCAGGTTGCTAGATTTTAAAAGTCATGCTCCCTCCCTCCCCCACCCCCTGTCTCTTCATTGGGCTGGAAAGTGAGTCTTGAGCTATGAGTTTCATTGTGAAGTTTTTGCTAAAATTCCTCTCTTCGTGGCTACTTCCAGAGAATTAGATCCCTGGATTTTAAGGTTTCTGTCAGTAATGCTTAGTTAAAAAAGAAACGTTTATAAGTATTTATTTTTTTTAAATCACCATCAATTTACTGGTATTTAAATTTCCTCCAGCAGGCAAACTCCAAATAAATTTTGTCCACATGGGAAAACATATGGTATGAAGGGTATTGCACCACTTGTAACACATACCTCAGCCTTAATAAAAATGATATTCTGCACGATAATGTTGCACTATTTCTGACGAGGGAAGGAAGGCATTTTATACTAAAAATGTGGCTAAGTATATTCCCTTTAAGAATTATCTCCATGTGAGTGTTACAACCTTGTTTCTGTCTTCGCATGTTAAAAACTCATTGGCTTTAACTGATGAGGGGTTTAGTAACCAGAAGAAAAAGAATCAGAGAAGCTGGTGCTAGTTGTCCAGTTAACTACTGACGCACAGGATTTCCTCAATGTACTTTGTGACTGCATTCTTTTCCAGAGGTGTCCACTAACTTGATGCATGAAGTATTCAGTTAGTGCAATATTTGGCCCAATTGCTATGGAGAAAAATGTAAACCAAAGTCACTAAAGACCCAAATAAGTCTCCTTCTTTCTGAGGTTTGCACTGATAAATAAGGGAACTCTTACACTTACGATCCTTGCCACTTTCTTTGTCATTTCAGGGTCTTATGAGCCCCTGGATGTTGCTGTTTGCTCAGGAAGGGCTAAATGGTGTAGTTCTGGTGGGTCAGGGTTTTATAGATTTCTGTTTTCTTTTAAAATAACAGCTTTATTGAGATATAATTCACATACAGTATAATTCACTCATTTAAAGTGCACAATTCAGTGGTTTCTGATATATCCAGAGTTGTACAACCATGATCACAATCAGTTTTAGACATTTTCTTCACCCAACAAAAAGAAGTCTCATACCCATTAGCAGTACTTCCCATTTCCTCCCAACCACCCATCCGATTTCCCGTCCCTATAGGTCACATCCATTCTATTTTCTGAATCTGTGGATTTGCCTCCTCTGGACACATGCTGTAAATGGAATCATACAATACAAGGTCCTCTGTGACTGGCAGATGTGGTTTCTGAACACTTTTTGGGACATCAACTTCTTTAGGAGTCCAGAAAGAGGCACATCCACACAAAGACTGAGAACAATGTTGGGGGCAATTGCCCCTCCTAAAATCTGCAGACCTCCACGTCAGAGCCCCACTCACTTGGTGGAAACACTGTTTGTCCATGTGAGCAGAGAGATTCAGAGGGGAGGAAGTGACAGGAAATGAAAGGTGACCCTTGAAGCCAGCCTGTGGGATGCCGTGTCTTTACTACCCTGGAAGTTTTTCTGTTTTCCAGTACTATGTACTTTCTACCTTGATACATTCCGGTAAAGGAAAAGACCAGTAGAGTCTACTTAACGGCTTTCCCAAAGCCACAAATATTTATGGCCTTGCCTGCCTTCAGTGATTGCTGGAATTCACAGGCAAGTCATGTATTTGTTACTAGAGTACTTCAGCCTAAAGCAAATTAAGATGGGTCTGAGAGAAGTACACATTGTGGATACAGTTTTATGTCTCAACTATTTGCCATTTAATTCACCTCTGCTGTAAGCCAAGTAAAGGTAGAAAAGGCATTAAAGCTTTGGCAGTGCTTTGGGATTTTTTTCTAGTCCATAGACAGGCAGGCAGGTAGGTAAGCAGATAGGTAGGTAATAAGGCAAGCAGATAGATAGGCAGTTAGGCAGATAGGCAGGTAGGTAGATAGATAGGCAGAAAGGCAGGCAGGCGGGCATGTAGGTAGGAATTAAGGCAGGTAGACAGGTGGATAGGTAGACAGGTAGGAGGCAGAGATGTAGGCAGATAGGTAGGTATTAAGGCAGGTAGGCAGATAGGCAGGTAGATGGATAGGCATGTAGATAGATAAGCAGGTAGACAGGTAGGTAGATAGGTAGGTACATAGGCAGGTAGGAGGCAGAAAAGCAGGCAGGCAGGCAGGTAGGTATTAAGGCAAGTAGGAGGCAGAAAGGCAGGCAGGTAGGTACATATTGAGGCAGGTAGGTAGATAAGCGGATAGACAGGTAGATGAATAGGCAGGTAGGTAGATAGGCAGGTAGGTGGATAGGCAGGCAGGAGGCAGAAAAGCAGACAGGCAGGCAGGTAGGTATTAAAGCAGGTAAGCAGGCCGGCAGGTAGGTAGGAAGACAGGCAGGTAGGTAGGTAGGAGGGCAGGCAGGCAGGTAGGTAGGTGGGTGGATATATATGTAGATGAACAAATAAGTAGAAGCCATGGGCAGAGCTCCAAACATGCTTTTTAGGAATCTAGGGTCTCCCTCTTTGCCAAGTGGCCACTGCTTACCTATTTACACACACTTTTTTTTTTCTCTTGCTAGCTTCCCGTAGGCTGGCTATATTGATAAAAAGATAGTCTCTCTTACTCCGTTCAAGCTTGGTATGTATCCAAGCCTGCCCTCTGAAACTAAATGTTCCACTTTTAGACCAGAGTCTGCCAGGGCCATATAACAGCCTGGCATCTCTTACAGACCTCCTTTGCCATCCAGGAATCGTGCAAGTGCGGCCAGCCCATTTGGCTATTCTTAAGATTGCTTCTCACACACACTCTCCCATTTCCTACTTCAGACTGTCTGACGTTCTCAGCTTCCAAGTAAGCTGCCTGGAGAGAAGGCCAAGCACACAACTGTGTCTCTCCTCTACGGTTTTATCCAGAAGGGAGTCACAGCACAATTTAAACGCATCAAACTCTCTCAGTTCAAGGGGAAAAATATCTAGCCAGGTAATGCATGTTGTTTTTCAATGGTCCTTTACTGTTTGTTTTCTTTCCTCTACTACTTCCTGCCTGCTTTGGTTGTTTTCTTTTGCACATTCGTTTTTTTTTTCTCCTTACCCTGGGAATCTTATTTTTATTTTAAGAGCAACAGAATTTGTTGGAAAACCAATTTTACACACACAATGAATCTTTATCTCCATATTATTATAAGCAAGAAGGACTAGGAAATACATGGGACAGAAAGCACAATAAATTTATTTCTCATTTTCAGCTATAAGCCAGGGTTTAATTCTGTCTAGAGATTGATTAAAAAGAAATACTGGGTTTTGCAGCATTCTGGCAGGGGTGGGCATATACTAGGGTACGAAGCTGGCTATCCATCACCGTTTCTCTCCTCATGATCTCAGTTTAGTAACTGGGAAGCAGGGCAGGAGCCTGGGTTTGTGGCCAACCTGAGCTTCCTTTGGGTTGTGGCAACTGGAATGTTTATCCGTTCGAGGACACCATCAATGACTGCCTTTACCAAAGGCAACATGAATCAAGCTTCTCCCCACTTCTTATTTCCCACTATGTCAAATGAGAAATTAAAAACTGTAAAAATCTGGGGAAAGAAAGAAATTCCTGTGTGTGTAGGAGGCAAGTACACAATTCAAAACTGACCTTCTGAAATGATGTCAGTTGAGGTTCCTTTGCTGTAGTGAAGAAGTTGTTGATTGAGGTAAGCCTAGCAGAGAAGTTGACTAACATGAGGACTGTGAGGTTATCCAGATATCAACGGATTTGATCAGTTGTTTTGTCCTTTGAGAGTTAAATGGGTGGCTCAACAGCACATCCTCCAGGAAACCCAAAGTCCCCACCAAAAATGCAGTTAATTCTGGGACTTGTGTTCTTCTGGCTCTTTCCAGCTCTAGGAGCTTGTTCCAGAGAGTTCCTGGTTCCCACATTAACTGCGCTCTACCTAGCCTTTTCTTTCTTCTTTTCTGCGTTTCAGAAAATGACTTCCGTCAGCCTTGCCTCTGTTTTCCTCAAACCACTCATAGAAGACATGTGTGAGCAACTTCAGAAATGATTTTTTTTAACTTTGTAGTGACGCAACTCAATAATGAATGGGACATGCATGAATTCTGGGAAGATTTGTAGTCAATAAACACCAGAAATGTTTGACTTGCTCTCTAATGGCTTCAGTCTTCTGCCACGTTGCCCAGGTTTTTTCCCCTCTATTCCACATCATTCTCATTTCTTCTCCCCTCCTTCCCACCTCTTAATTTCTATGTTGGTATGTGAAAAGCGGTTTAGTACATTTTTTGGTGGTTGTGCCTACTTTTCAGTTGAGCTCATCTGCCACATGCAAAATGCTGTATGAAAAGATTTCCTACTTGAAGATGGGTCAGTCCTTAGCCTGAATGCTACTGGTTGCTGTTAAAATAAAAACCATTCTGCTGCGTGACTTCATTAGAAGTGCAGATATTAAGGCACAGCAAAGGCAAGCCACGCACCCCCGACCCCCCCACCCCGCCAACAACTTTGGAGGATTCTTGCTATGAGTCCTTGGATAGTTCTACTTGTGAGCATTAGATATGACATTTATAGTTTTTATATTGCATGAGTGAGTCGATTTTAAATCACTGAAATATTCTCATTTGAATTCTCAAAGTGGAAAAAAATATTTTTTCTCCAAGAGTTGAAAACAATTGAAGCTACAAAGAAATAACAAAAGGAAGGAATCGTTTGAAGGTTCCAGAAGTAAATATGAAAAGGTATTTTTGGATCCTGCTAATGAATAAAAATGTGTCTGTTGAAGCCAATATTAAGAATTCCTCAGGCTAATTGTGAAGCTTTATAAATAAATAAGTAAATAAATCTTGTGGATGACAAACATGAAAGAAAAAATCCAGATACATTTGGAAAATAATTTGAAGCTAAACTTCTTACAGAAAATGAAATTTTAAAGGAATCTGGGCAATAATTGGCTACATAAAGTAGAGAAAAATGATCAGTGTTTGAAAATTCATAAACCTCTAAAAAGGGTCCTGTCTCTCAGTTGATACTAGATTAGTTCTACAAAGATAAAACATGACATAGAAATAATAAATGAAAGTATCAAGATAAAAATAACATTATCAGAATTAAATGAAAACAAATCACAGGCAAAATTTTTGCTAAGATAAAAATAGACAGTTAGATTCAGCCCTGCCCTTTGTATTTTGAGTCTGGCAACCCGTATCCAAATTTAGCTTAGTTGAGTTTCTGATCAAGTAAAATTCAAATGTAGAAAATCAGAATTGAAAGACTTTTAGAGCCCAAATGAAAATACTTTCATGTGTGATTCAGATTTGTTTTGCTGGCCAGAAGCCTGCTGGTTTTCATCTGTATTTCTACATGGGCGAAGCTTCAGTCTTCTCAGTTTTTAAAGCTTGGTAGGGATTACCTGAAGATTAACAGAGTGTTCATGATGTCATCAAATATTTTCTGATGAGAACTCCTGGACGTCTCATACCCACCCTATCTTCATATGAATATTTCCAGTTGGTGAGAATGTGAAATACATGGCTTAATCTCTTGTTCAGACATTTTGAAAGGTCTAGGCATGTACAATGAGCACTTACTTTGGAAAGGTCTCCAGTGGTGTTGAAAACTAGTCTAGTTCAGTATGCAAAGCAGCTGATGGATCTATACAGTTGCTGTGTACATACCCTACTGTCCAATGGGGTTTTTTCAGAAAATATGTTGTAAAGTAATACAAAGTGAGTTTTGGTCGGGCACAGTGGCTCATGCCTGTAATCCCTGCACTTGGGAGGCTGAGGTGGGCGGATCACTTGAGGTCAGGAGTTCTAGACCAGCCTGGCCAACATGGTGTAACCCCCGTCTCCACTAAAAATACAAAAATTAGTCAGGGATGGTGACATATGCCTGTAATCTCAGCTACTCAGGAGGCTGAGGCAGGAGAATTGTTTGAACCTAGGAGGTGGACGCTTCAGTGAGCCAAGGTCACACCATTGCACTCCAGCCTGGGAGACAGAAACAAACAAAAAACAAAGTGAGTTTTTTAAGAGAACTTCAGTAGCTTCAATAGAACACAAATGAATTGTATGACTCCAGGGCTCACCGTTAAACTGAATCATAACCAAGTTGGTTTTGTAAAATGTGCCATTTTCAGTATCTGCGTCTGGTTTTTGAAATCTTTGACTGAATGTGTTTTTTTGTCTCTAGGTAGATGGGTGTGTGTATATGTGGGTGTTAATAATGGTAAATTGTTGATAACGGACATTTGTTTAGCCGACAAATCCACTGGGCAAAGCTCTCTTTATGGTCAGGGAAGATAAAGAAGCAGCAGCAGGTACAACACAAGTAAACCAACGCCATGTCTGCCGCGCCTGGTCTAATAGGAATACTTCTAGGGAGATATAATGGAATGTTGGTCAGTCACGAGAAATTCCCACCCTTAGAATGAGTAGCACATACTCATTACTCATTCCCGGTGTCTTTGGGTGGCTGCTAGTGAGAAGTGTTTGTTTCACAAAATACAGACCTCATGCCCAGTGTTTTTAATCGTTACCCTGCTCAGGAAGCATGACGTGCATCCGTCCTTCTCCGTGAACATTCTGCCTTTATATCAGATTTTGGGTAACTTTTCCTTGACTGTAAAATGCCCTCCCACAACCCTATGGAGTACATTTTTATTAAAATGTCCCTGAATACATCTATTTATGTCGTGTTCACCATGGGTAGTTGAGGGGAAGCTTTGATCCCAGTGAAAATGAGCATGAGTGCCCATCACACTTGGTGACCTGTAATTCAAGTAAGTCCCCTGACCCATAAGGACAGCTGCAGGGGAAATCACTCAGCGCAGTCACTGTGTTGCTTTCTCCCTTGCCAGGGGAAGATGGCTGTAATGGTGGCTTTATCCTCTAGAGCAGTGAGTGGTTCTTGAGTTTTGGGGGCCATAGTTTCCTTTGAGAATCTGATAAAAGCTGCGCATAGCCCCCTACACACACCCTACATTTTGCAAAGTAATTCAGAGGACTCTTAGAGTCTCTGAGGCTCATCAGTATTCCTACTAAGGTATAACTGTTCAGGTTAAGACACTTTCATTTAAAGAACCCACACATTGAACCATCTGTGTATTAGGATAAATTTTATTTTTGGAAATTATCAAGTTGAGTGACCATGATAAATGACCATAATACCTCTCTCTTGGTTTATCCCACTTCCACATCCTGCTTCTGTCTTTCCCATTCGTTCTGTGATTTTGATTCTCCTCTAACTCTCACCTCTGCCCCTCTGGGGATATTTGACTCCAGTTTCCACCCAGGTTTCTTTCTTATTTTAATTCTTGCCATTGAAATAACTTTTTTCTTTTCTTTCTTTCTTTTTTTTTTGAGATGGAGTTTCACTCTTATTGCCCAGGCTGGAGTGCAATGGCATGATCTCGCTCACTGCAACCTTCGTCTCCTGGGTTCAAGCAATTCCCCTGCCTCAGCCTCCCAAGTAGCTGGGATTGCAGGCAGGCACCATCACTCCCAGCTAATTTTGTATTTTTAGTCGAGATGGGGTTTTTCCATGTTGGTCAGGCTGGTCTCAAACTCCCGACCTCAGGTGATCTGCCTGCCTCAGCCTCCCAAAGTGCTGGGATTACAGGCGTGAGCCACCGCTCCTGGCCTGAAATATCTTTTCTATTCCTACTCAACTATGCTTGATTCCATCTGTTTCCCATATGCTGTGGTTCCTGTAGGGGATTTGACAAATTAGATAGCGGCACTTGGAAGGAAAGGGTTTAGAATGGGTTAGATAATTTTGGTAGTGGTCATTGCACCAGAAATAGAATGATCTCAGTTTCATTTTGTCCATATCAAAATGCAAAGAAAGAGAATGGGGGGCGGTGAAGACATGGTGGTGACATTTTACAGGCACAGAAGTTTTGATGTAAAAGTGAGCATCTTGATGTTTTATCCAAAGTTTAATATTTAATAAGTCACCATGCTACATAAACTATGATCCAGGAAGATGAAGAAGCAATGACTTTGTTTTCAGGGGTGTTTAACAGGAGCTTTCAATTTTAGAATGAGAGTCTGATCACCCATAGTCAGGTCTTTAAGTTACTTAATTCTGTGCCATGGTGTGAGGAGGTGCTGTGGAAACCAGTGAAAATAAAAACCAATGAAGTGTCCATTTCAAGATACACCTTAGAATTAAGGAACTTACATAAATGGAAATCAATAGAATGTTAGGAAGGCCAAGGAAACTACCTGGCAGGAGAGCCATGAAGTAGTGATTTAACTTTTCATGCCAGAATCAGTATATTTCCCTGTAGTCCTGGGGCTGCAGAGACTCACTCAGGTCAGTAATCTATGTATGATTTCTTGGTTTGTAACAGCTTAGGCCAGTGTTCTGGTAAAACTGCTGTGTGAAGCCATCTACTCTAGGGTTGGAGTAGGGACAGAGCTTACTTTGATGAACGTAGTCTCCATCAGGTATACGTGATACTTTCCTAAATGGGGGATATTATATCTTGGTCCCTTTCCTGAACAGTGTTTGGTAGAGGTTCTCTCTTGAGATTTTTGGTCAATGACTGTGATAGGTGATTATAACTCAGTACATCTGAATGTTAGGAATTATTGTGATAGCTTTTATAACTATTTTATTTCATTTTATTTTTTGAGATGGAGACTCGCTCTGTTGTCCAGGCTGGTGTGTAATGGCATGATCTCAGTTCACTGCAAACTTTGCCTCCCAGGATCAAGGGATTCTCCTGCCTCAGTGTCCAGAGTAGCTGGGACTACAGGCACCTGCCACCACTCTTGGCTAATTTTTGTTTTTTTAGTAGAGACCATGTTGGCGAGACTGGTCTCAAACCCCTGACCTCAAGTGATCCATCCACCTCGGCCTCCCAAAGTGCTGGGATTACAGGCATTAGCCACCATGCCCTACTTGTAACATCTCTTTTAAACAATTTAAATATTAGGTTAATGATAGATACTAAACAGCTTCTCATTAGATACAGCATTTTAGAAGACTAAGAGTTTACCTCCCATTTAATGCTAATTCTTGTCCACTAAAAAAAAGAAAGAACAGAACATTTATATGATTTATAATATGAGAGATTTAGGCTAAGTATCAGAAATAATTGTTAAAATGACACTAGCATATGAATGGCTAATATAAATGACTTTTTCTGGAAGTCTTGAAACCACAACCATGGTTTTTATACTTGTCTGAGATGGCTTAAATGTGGCCCTGCCAAAATATCAGATAATTTTTTTTTGAGACAGAGTCTTGCTCTGTTGCCTAGACTGGAGTTCAGTGGTACGATCTCAGCTCACTACAACCTCTGCCTCCCAGGTTCAAATGATTCTCCTGCCTCACCCTCCTAAGTAGCTGGGATTACAGGTGCATGCCACCACACCTGGCTAATTTTTGTAATTTTAGTAGAGGCAGGGTTTACCATGTTGATCAGGCTGGTCTTGAACTTCTGGCCTTGTGATCCTCCTGCCATGGCCTCCCAAAGTGCTGGGATTATAGGTGTTAGAGAATTTTTTTAGTAAACTTTTCTGAGAATAATCTGTTTTAAAGTATTGAAGGCCAGGCATGGTGGTTCACCCCTGTAATCAGAGCACTTTGTGGGGCTGAGGTGGAAGGATAGCTTGAGCCCTGGAGTTTGAGACTAGCCTGGGCAACCTAGTGAGACCCCATCTCTACAGAAAATTAAAAAAAATTAGTGAGTACAGTGACACACACACCTACATTCCCAGCTATTCAGGAATCTGAGATAGGAGGATCACTTGAACCCAGGAGGTCGAGGTTGCAGTGAGCTGAGATTGTGCCATTGTACTCCAGCCTGGGGAATAGAGTGATACCTTGTCTAAAAAAAAAACAAAAAAAAAACAAAAACATAACACAACAACAAAAAAAACACCTGAAAATTGATCAAGGGATTAAAGTGTTCTGAGTTACACGTATAGATCTCTGGATTGCCTATGTACATTTAAAAAGTTATGTTTTATAGTATTTGTCTTGTGTATATGAGTTTTTGCAAGAAATTGTGTATGTATAAAAGACACTGTACATAGTATATGAGGGAAGGTTTTTAAAAAAAGGGGGCTCACGCCTTACATGAAAGTGTCATTTATATCCTTTACTGTCCTTGTAATATTGATGAAGATTTTATTGTATTTTTTTTACCATTGAAAAGTCATGTGTACACACCTCATGTAGAGTAGAATGCCGAAGAATTAATCAGACCAAGGGAGTTCTCATGAGATAAGAAGAAGAAAATCTTCCCTGACTATGTTGAGAGAAAAGCGATAGGTTTAGACTTCTGCCAACTTTCTAGTTAACGAACATATGAAGCCATCTTCATTCTCTGCTTGAGAATTCTGAAGACTCATATCCAGAATCTACAACGAACTCAAATCAGTAAGAAAAAAACAGTCTCATCTGAAATAGGCGAAGGATATGAATAGACAATTCCCAATAGAAGATATACAAATGGTCAACAAACATAGGAAAAACTGCTCAACATCACTAATGATCAGGGAAATGCAAATCAAAAGCACAATGCTATTCCATCTTACTCCTGCAAAAAATGGCCATAGTCAAAAAATCAGAAAACAGTAGATGCTGCTATAGATGTGGTGATCAATTTATGCATTTTTAAATGGAGGTAATTAAGCTTACCTCAATGTTGCTGTGAAGATTAAGTGCGATAATACATGCAACTTGTGTAGAACAGTTAAATGATCATAAACTCCCAATGTTATCATCAAGATTTAATTTTTTTTAGAAAAGCCGCTGGGTACTGTGGCTCATGCCTGTAATCCTAACACTTTGGGAGGCTGAAGTGGGAGGATTGCTTCAGCTTAGGAGTTCAAGACCAGACATAGCAATCTAGTAAGATCTTATCTCCACAAACAATACAATTTGATGGGTGTGGTGCCATGGGCCTGTAGTTCCCGCTACTTAAGAGTCTGAGGTGGGAGGATCACATGATCCTGGCGACTGAGGCTACAGTGAGCCATGATCACACCACTGCACTCCAGTCTGGGCAACAGAGCAAGAGCCTGCCTCAGAAACAGCTACCACTACCCATAGTATTTGTCTAGTCTATCTACCATGCCTAGTCTAATAGAAATACTTCTAGAGAGACATGATGGAGTGTCAGTCAATCACAAGAAATTCCCAACCTGGGTGAGTGGTATATACTCATGACTCATCCAAAATGTCTTTGGTTGGCTGCTAGTGAGAAGTGTTTGGATCCTCCAACTTTATAAAATACAGACCTCATGCCCAGTGTTTTCAATTGTTACCCTGCTCAGTAAGCATGGCATTCATTCATTTGTTCTCTGCAAACGTCCTGCCTTTGTATCAGGTTTCAGGTAGCTTTTCCTTGACCGTAAAATATCTATGTGGAATGAGTGTGAGGTCATTGGTGATGAGAGGAGTGTGCCCTGAACCCTCAGCCTCATGGGTGACTACTTATACCACCAAATTCAAAAACTACTTTTTTTCTACTTGGGTAACTTGAAATATCCTAACAGTCGCTGGATGGAGGCTGAAGTGTGACCTCTGTGAAACAGTTTCTGCCTTTTGCTGCAGAGACTATTACTTAATTCAGCTCTCTATCCTTAATGCTTAGTAAATGTCTTTTACATAGTCAGTACCGGTATATATTAAATTGCATTGAACTGAGTTTAAGGGACAGAGCAATTTCTAATTTCACCTTATGTTTCTGGAAATCTTATTACAAGAGATATAAATAAATTTGGAGGCAAAGGAGTGTATTTCAAGATACTTGCAAAAGATGATCATAGTAAAATCTCTTACAATGGTATCTAAGTTATTATTAGTGTATCAGTCAGGGTTCTCTAGAGGCACAGAACTAATAGGATATATGTATATATGTGAAAGGGAGTTGATTAGGAGAACTGACTCATGATCACAAGGTGAAGTCCTATGATAGGCCAACTGCAAGTTAAGAAGCAAGGAAGCCAGTAGTGGCTCAGCCCAAGTACCCAAACCTCAAAAGTGGGAAAGCCAAGAGTGCAGCCTGCATCCTATGACTAAAGGCCCAAGAGCCCCTGGCAAACCACTGATGTAAGTCTAAGAGTCCAAAAGCCAAACAAATTGGAGTCTGTTTATTTATTTATTTATTTTATTTATTTATTTATTTATTTTTTAAAGACAGAGTCTTGCTCTCTTGCTCAGGCTGGAGTGCAATGGTGTGATCTGGGCTCACTGCAACCTCTGCCTCCCGGGATCAAGCAATTCTCCTGCCTCAGCCTCCGGAGTAGCTGGGACTACAGGTGTGTGCCACCATGCCCAGCTAATTTCTTTTGTATTTTAGTAGAGATGGGGTTTCACCGTGTTGTCTAGGCAGGTCTCGAACTCCTGAGCTTAGGAAATCCACCCACCTCAGCCTCCCAAAGTGCTAGGATTACAGACGTGAGC
>PVKP010006460.1:0-73620 GCA_004027715.1 Plecturocebus donacophilus
AGGACTTGAACTCAGACCTGGAACAACTAGACTTAACAAATATTTACAGAACTCTCCTCCCACAAATCCACAAAACATACATTTTTCTCAGTATCACATTATACCTATCTTAAAAGTGACCACATAATTGGAAGTAAATCACTCCCCAGCAATTGCATAGCATTTCACAGGTTTAAATAAAATATTGGTTGGCTGCTTAGTTGTTATTTTCATCCCCTATTCCTTCCTGTCTCCATTGTTAAGCACAATTATTGGCATAAAAGAGGTTTTTAATACCCATTTTTAGACTATTCTAGCCTGGGCAATAAAACAAGAATCCCATTCTCTCTCCCTCTTTCTCTTCCTCTTTCTTCTCTCTTTCATTCTTTTTCTTTCTTTCTTTTGCTGTTTCGTCTCTCATTTTCTCTCTTTTTCTAAAATCTCGTCCTCTTTCTTTTCTTTCTCTCTTTCATTCTTTTTATTCTAAAGAAAAGAAGAACTTTCTTGTCAACATAGCCACATCTCCCTCATCTCATCTAACAAAATTAAAGTAATTCCTTAATTAGCTGTCTGTGGTGGCCCACGCCTGTAGTCCTAGCTATGGAAGGCTGAGATGAGAGAATTGCTTGAGCCCAAGAGTTTGAGGTCAGCCTGGGCAACATTGCAAGGCCAGGTCTCTAAAGAAATAGGAGAAAAAAGTAATTCCCTAATATCATTCAATACTCAGACTGTGTTCAAGTTTTCGATTTTCTGAAAAATGCCTATTTAAATTTAGCTGCTTTGAATCAGGCTACAAAGAAGCGCATACTATACACTTTATTCTTTTTTTTCTTTCTTTTTATTTTTTTTTTTGAGATGGAGTTTTGCTCTTGTCGCCTAGGCTGGAGTGCAATGATCTTAGCTCACTGAAACCTACGCCTCCTGGGTTCAAGCAATTTTCCTGCCTCAGTCTCCCCAGTAGCTGGGATTACAGGCACCTGCCACCATGCCCAACTAATTATATTTTTTAGTAGAGACAGCATTTCACCACGTTGCTCAGGCTGGTCTCGAACTTTCAACCTCAGGTAATCCACCTGCCTTGGCCTCCCAAAGTGCTGGGATTACAGGCTTGAGCCACGGTGCCCAGCCTATACTTTATTCTTATGGCTCATTTAATCTATTACACTCCATTCCCCACCTTTCGCCATGCCATTCATTATTGAAGAAGTCATGTTATTTGTCTTGCAAAATTTACCATATTCTGGTTTGGCTGATTTAATTCTTGTGTTTTTAGACACGTTTCTCTATTCTTTTATATTTCCGAGAAACTGGTAGTTACACTCAGGTTAATTTTTTTTTTGCCAGAAGTACTTCCTAAGTCATGGTGTGCACATTTTATTACATCATACCATGAACAAGATGTCTCTTTGTCCCACTCTTAGTGATGTTAAAATTGTTGGATGTGAGGGCAATCTGGCTATGACATCTGCACCTCACTGACCACCAGGGTTGATTCGGCTGCTCTGGCTGGCTAGGCAGGTGTCCCCTTCCTTCCTCACTGCTTAATGCACATCCCTCCTGAGGCTGCGTGCTAGGTCTAAGAGGATGACCATCCTGACAGAGGAAGGCCAATAAGGGCATACGAATAGCTTCGCTCTCCTCCAAACAAGCTCTCAAGATTATTGAATTGGTTCAAGTATTGTCCTGGCCCATTCTTTCCATGGTTCCTCATCGACCTCTTATTCTTTAATCATTACTTTGACCCATTACTATGAGGAGCTGCAAAATGTTGATCTTCAGTTTCTAACAATGCTTCCTCAATGTTTTAAGGAAGAACTTCCCCTTGAGAAAGAAAAGTAGCTAAGAGCTGTCCAAAGAATGTGAGGTATGCAAAATTTATCAGGCCCAGGGAGACAAGAGCATGAGACAGCCTTGACACCCACCCCCTTCCACTCCCTTTTTCCAGGGACAATTGTTTAAAGGCATTTTTTTTCTTTCTTTCCTTCAAGGAAGCTTCCAGACTAGTTGATAAATTACCTAAACCGTTACGAGTTGCACTATGTGAACTTCACCCATTATCTTCATGTTTCTGGAATTTGTGGTGCAAAAGAACATTGTATAGCCAATTGTTAGCTTACGCTATTTTAATATAAATTTAATTATATAAAACACTTAATAGTTCCAAAGTTAAAACTATATAACAAAGTAATCAGAGCTTTTTATCAACAACATTTTCTCTCTCCCTAAGGTAACCATCTCTATTAATTTTTAGTTTTACCTTTTTTTTGAGACGGAGTTTTGCTCTTGTTGCCCAGGCTGGAGTGCAATGGCTCAATCTCGGCTCACTGCAACCTCCGCCCCGCCAAGTTTCAAGCAATTCTCCTGCCTCAGCCTCTCAAGTAGCTGGGATTACAGGTATGCACCACCACGCCCAGCTAATTTTGTATTTTTAGCAGAGATGGGTTTCTCCATGTTAGTCAGACTGGTCTTAACTTCTGATCTCTGGTGATCCGCTCACTTTGGCCTTCCAGAGTGCTGGGATTACAGGTGTGAGCCACCACGCCCGGCTAATTTTACCTTTGAATTGCTTCTTTTTGGGTATATGAGCAAAAGCATATATTGCACATGTTTTTATTTTTCTCTCCCCTGCAGCCTGAAAATTGCTCTACACTTTCCTTTTTATGGTTTGTTCACTTTTCACTAATATGCCATGAAGCTCATTCTATAGTGTTGTATAAAAAGTCTTCATACCTTTTTACATTTATTCGGAATTTAATAGCATAATTGTATTGTCACTGTCAATTACTTTCTCTTTATGATAAGTGTATCAGCCAGGTTCCTGGCAGAAAACAGATGGCACTTTCAAAACGGGTAATGTGAGAATTTCGTCAAGGGACTATTTATAAAGATGTGGGCCCTGTGTATATAAATCACAAGGACAGTGCAGTCCTCTAGGGACAACTGCAGTAAGGTGCCTGAGGGGTAAGGGAAAGCAGGTACTAGAACCAGAGAGAGGGCCAAGGAACAGGGGCTCAGACCTCGCGTTGAAGAAAACAGCCAGTCTGCTGTGAACCCCTAGGGAAGGAGCTGGGGAAAGAAAGAGTCTCACTTCACTCTTGTTCCTCCTTGTTCCCAGTCTCCTACTGAGGCCAATCCCAGATGGAAATAGAGGCCACGAGAGCTCACGGGTGTGGGCCATAAGGTCAGCCCCTCTGCCCTAGAGCAGATGGGGAGGGGCAGAGAGTGGATCTGAGGGGATAACCGGACACACCTGGCAAATTATACTCTTATTTTAGTTTTGTGATATAAGGTTTTCTTTAAGTTAAATGTGTTTTGGTTTAAAAAAATAAGTTGAGCCGGGCGTGGTGGCACATACCTGTAGTCCCAGCTACTTGGGAGGCTGAGGCTGGAGGATCGCTTGAGCCCAGGAGTTCTGGGATGCAGTGCGCTATGCCGATCGGGTGTCCGCACTAAGTTCGGCATCAATATGGTGGCCTCCCGGGAGTGGGGGACCATCAGGTTGCCTAAGGAGGGGTGAACTGGCCCAGGTCGGAAACGGAGCAGGTCAAAACTCCCGTGCTGATCGGTAGTGGGATCGTACCTGTGAATAGCCACTGCACTCCAGTCTGGCAACATATCGAGACCCTGTCTCTAAAAAAAAAAAAAAAAAAAAAAGTTGAAATAAAAGCAAATAATTCTACAGGTGTTATGAGGATATGGCAACAAAGGCGAAAGTGGTACCAGATGACTGAAGTCTCAGAAGTCCTGCTCTGGACTTGTATTACAATTATAAAATTAAAAGTATAAACACTCCTTGTATTTTAGACACTGGCCTCCTCTCCCTCTTGACCCCCTCCCTGGCTGTCCTTCCTGTGGCCCTTTGTGCGGCTCTAAGAGACATTAGGGAAATGATATTTTTAATTGTAAAGCACAAGACAGGCCCAGAAGAGTCCCTGGGTGAAGGGGTTGGCAAGCCTCTGAAATGGATCCACAGGCCCCGGTGCATCCCACGGCACTGAGCCCCACCCAGACCCACTCCCGTGGCTGCCCTCCCACGAGCACAAGATGGCTTTCTTATTCCTTGGCCGGTTGAGCAGCTGAGGGAAGCTAGATGCTGCCTGTCTTTGGGGCCAAAACTCTGGGCTGAAAACTGCAGAGGATCTTAAGGGGTAGAAAGTCCCAGGCCTGGATTCAGTCCAAGATGCACCTGGCCCTCACAAGTCAGCCATAGCCTGAGAGGGTAAGAGTGATCTCAGAGAAACTGAGACTTCTCTCCAAGGAGCTGGGAGACAGAAAGCTATGTGATTGGGAGATGGGAGAGATAAAAAACATGATTCTAAAAGGAGGTATCCCTCCTGCCTCTTCCTTGCCTTCCATCTCTAGGTATTATCTCATTCATGTAAGTGAGTCATCTCCTCTGAGCTGGACACTCAGAAAATGGTAGGGACGCAGTGGAAAACAACTAGTCTCTGTTTTCGTGGAACTCACAGGATAGTGAAGAAGACAGACAAGTAAACAGCTATGCTAGAGCCTATAGAGTGCAACGGTACCTAACTCAGACTTTGAAAGTCAGAGACACTTTCCAAAGTGATGACTAAGCTGAGAACTGAAGGATGGTAAGAGTGAGAAGTTTATGTCCCAGGGGAATTTTTACCAGGTAGGGAGAACAAGTATATACCACCACAGCTGAGATCCTGGTCTGACGGCAATTACAAGTGGACTAATTTATCAGAATGCGTTGGAGGTGGAGAGGGTGAAATGGGCAAGATTTGTAGAGAGATGAGGCTGGAGGGGCCTGCAGGGCCAGGATATGCAGGGACTTGTAAGCCACCTCAAGAAGCTTGAATGGTATCCTGGAGGGAATGAAATGTTTAGGCAAGACAGTGACATCATCAGATTTGTGCTTAAGAGGCTATCCATACTACACTAGAGGCAGCTCTTGAATTTGTCCCCACATTTCTATCTTCACTGTCATTCCCTGGACTGCTGCAATAGCAAGTTCTCCCCACTGAATCACCTAGCATGCTATGCCACCGAGTGAATCTTTCCTTCTTTGTTGCCCAGGCTGGCGTGCAATGGAGCAATCATAGCTCACTGCAACCTCCAACTCCTGGGCTCAAGTGATCCTCCCACCTATGCTAGAACTACAGGCATGTGCCACTATGCCCAGCTAATTCTTAAATTTTTTTGTAGAGATGATGTATTAGTCTGTTCTCCTGCTGTGTAAAGAAATACCTGAAACTGGATAATTTATAAAGGAAGAGGTTTATTGACTTACAGTTCAGCATAGCTGGGGAGGCCTCAGGAAACTTAACAATCATGGGGAGAGGGGAAGCAAATGCATCCTTCTTTACATGTGGCAGGAAGAAATGCAGGGTGAAACGGGGAAAGCTCCTTATAAAACTATCAGATCTCGAGAGAACTCACTATCATGAGAACAGCATGTGGAAACCGCCCCCATAATCTAATCACTGCCCACAAGGTCCCTCCCATGACATATGAGGATTATAGGAACTACAATTCAGGATGAGATGTGGGTGGAGGCATAGACAAACCATATAAGATAGGGCCTCTCTCTTTTTCTTTTGAGATGGAGTCTTGCTCTGTTACCCAGACTGGAGTGCAATGGCGTGACCTCTGCTCACTGCAACTTCCACCTCAGGGATTCAAGCAATTCTCCGGCCTCAGCCTCCTGAGTAGCTGGAATTACAGGTGTGTGCCACCATGCTCAGCTACTTTTTGTATTTTTAGTAGAGACAGGGTTTCACCATGTTGGCCAGGCCAGTCTCAAACTCCTGACCTCACATGATTTGCCCACCTTGGTCACCCAAAATGCTGGGCTTAGAGGTGTGAGCCACTGCCCCTGGCCAGGGTCTCACTAGGTTGCCCAGGCTGGTCCCAACCTTCTGGTCTCAAGCAGTCCTCCTACCTTGGTCGCCCAAAGTGATGGGATCATAAGCATGAGCAAACATGCCCAGCCTAGGATATTTCACATAAATGGTATAATGCAATATGTGGTCTTCTGTTGTTGCTTTCTTTCACTTAGCATAATGTTTTCAAGATTTAGGTGGGCTACTTTCTATAATGTCTTTTAGTCATTTTTTGTGTCTTTATGCATATGCCTTTCCTCACCAACAAAGCCATAAGCCACCCACGGGCACAATTCATGTCTGAATGTGTATAGTCCCTAGAAAAGATTGCTCTGCATGCTTGCTTCGGCAGTACATATACTAAAACTGGAACGATACAGAGAAGATTAGCATGGCCCCTGCGCAAGGATGGCATGCAAATTCATGAAGGGTTACATATTTCTAAAATTTTCACAATCTACCCATCTGACAAAGGGCTAATATCCAGAATTTACAAAGAACTAAAACACATTTACAAGAAAAAAACAAACTCCTTCAAAAGTGGGCGAAGGATATAAACAGATACTTTATTTATTTATTATTTATTTTTTTATTTTTTTAAAGAGATGGGGTTTCACCATGTTGGTCAGGCTGGTCTTGAACTCCTGACCTCAGGTGATCTGCCCGCCTCGGCCTCCCAAAGTGCTGAGATTACAGGTGTGAGCCACTGCACCCGGTCTAAACAGATGCTTTTCAAAAGAAGACATAAATGAGGCCAACAAACATATGAAAAAATGCTCATCATCACTGGTCATTAGAGAAATGCAAATCAAAACCACATTGAGATACCATCTCACGCCAGTTAGAATGGCGATCATTAAAACATCTGGAGACAACAGATGCTGGAGAGGATGTGGAGAAACAGGAACACTTTTACACTGTTGGTAGGAGTATAAATTAGTTCAACCATTGTGGAAAACAGTGTGGCGATTCCTCAAGGACCTAGAAATAGAAATTCCATTTGACCCAGCAATCCCATTACTGGTTATATACCCAAAGGATTATAAATCATTCTATTATAAGGACACATGCACACGTATGTTCACTGTGGCACTGTTTACAATAGTAAAAACCTGGAACCAACTCAAATGCCCATCGATGATAGACTGGACAAAGAAAATGCTGCACATATACACCATGGAATACTATGCAGTCATCAAAAACGATGAGTCCGTGTCCTTTGTAGGGACATTGATGAATCTGGAAACCATCATTCTCAGCAAACTGACACAAGAACAGAAAATCAAACTCTGCATGTTCTCACTCATAGGCGGGTGTTGAACAATTAGAACACATGGACACAGGGAGGGGAGCATCACACACTGAGGTCTGTTGCGGGGGTTAGGGGAGGGACTGTAGAGGGGGGAGGTTGGGGAGGGATAACATGGGAAGACATGGGGATGGAGGCAGCAAACCACATGGCCATGTATGTATCTATGCAACAATCTTGCATGATCTGCACATGTACCCCAGAACCTAAAATACAATTAAAAGAAAAAAGAAAAGATTCCTCTGCATGACCTTGCAATAGTTAAAAAACAAGTCAAATTCCTAACATAAGAGTCATTGCTATCCCCCAATCTCCTGTGATCTGTTATACCACCCTAAGTATCGTCTTTATAGCACTTATCACAGATGAAATTGCCTTGTGTGTTTATTTATGAGCCTATTCTCTGTTGCCTTCTCCCCAGAATGTAAGTGCCATGAAAGCAGGGACCTAGTCTGTCTTTGTCACCATTGTAGCCCTTGTGCCTCACACAATGCCTGTATTAGTTTCACAGTGACGATGTTTCCATTATCAAAAATTCACCATATGAATTTTATATTTGTTTTACCATAATTTTAAAAATCAGCCTTAGTAGTTACAAAGATTAGAAAATTTAAGAAATAATGTTAACAGTTATTTTCAAGAAATTTACTGACTCCCAAAGTGCTTGGATTACAGGTGCCAGCCAGGGCAGCTGTCCTTGCTTTCTTGATGTTTTCTCTCTCTAGTAGTTTCTGCTTCTCTCACAGTCTTTCTTGGCCTTTCCCTTTATGCCTATTTTAAAAATGTAAAATGGGCTGAGCATGGTGGTTCATGCCTGTAATCCCAGCACTTTGGGGGGCAGAAGTGGGAGGATTGCTTGAGACCAGGAGTTCAAGAGCAGCCTAAGCAACATAGTGAGACCCCTCCCCCGCATCTCTGTAAAAGTGAAAAACAGTACCTGGGCCTGGTGGTATGCACCTGCAGTCCCAGCTCCTCTGGAGGCAGAGGCGGGAGGATCGCTTGAGCCTGGGAAGTCAAGGCTGCAGTGAGCCATGATCACGCCGCTGCTCTCCAGCCAGGGTGACTCAAAAAGATAAAAATTAAAATAAAAAATAAAAGTATAAAATAACACATGATTATATTTTCGTAAAAATTCAAGGCCAGGCACAGTGGCTCACACCTATAATCCCAATACTTTGGGAGGTTGCAGCAGAAGGATCACTTGAGCCCAGGAGTTCAAGACCAGCCTAGGCAATATGGAGAGACGCTGTCTCTAATTAAAACAAAGAAAGAAAGAAATTCAAGCTAGAAGTACAAATAAATAAATATAAAAGTCTCTCCCCTTCACCTTTTTCAGTCCACTGTATCCCTTCCTCCGAGGCTAACATTACTTACGGTGTTTTATGCATGCGTGGCTGACCTTGATCTCTGCTGCCAGCCCTTTCTCTCCCTCTCTCTCTCTCTGATTCTGTGCATGGGTTCATTGGGTCTCAGTCTCTCTACCTATGTTTCTTCTGTTTCTCTGTGTATCTCTTTCTCTGGACTCTCCCAATGTCCCTATGTCTCTTTCCCTTCTATCTCTGCCTCTGCCTCTCACTTTCTCTCTTTCTTCATCTCTGTCTCATTCTATTTCTGCCTCTCTTATCAGAATACAGTTTTTAAAAGTTAAAAACATGACTCATAAAAAATGAACAAAAACGAATAAAAAATGAGCACATGTTAATGATTTATTTAACCCATTAATGACGGAATAAGCAGGATGGTAAAGCTGGTTCAAAGAGAATTCAAAAAGAGGTTATAGAGCTACAGCATTGGAAGAATGCTGGAAAAAGGCCACTGGGTGATACAAAACTGGCTATTGCCCTGCAAGGCAATTGCACTGTCACCTCTGGGATTATTTTTTTCTTTTCTTTTTTTTTAAGTGGACAGAAACCTCCTGCAAGTTAACATGTAACTTCAAAGTCAGAGCCCTAATCAACAGTGAGCAGCAAGCCAAACAAAGATATATCCCCTAGAGAAGATGATCCCTGGATGGACTTGTAGACCATGTTCCAGTTCAACACTGAGAGGACATGCAGTCACCCTTTTGTTTTGTTGCTAAGTTTCTGGTAAGTTTTCTTCACATTTGTTTCTGTGTCTCTCTTGTCTCTCCGTCTTCTCGCCTCTGTCTCTCTTTCTCTCTCTTTCTTAAGACGGAGTCTTTTGCCCAGGCTGGAGTACAGTGGTGCAGTCTTAGCTCACTGAATAGCTGGGATTCCTCCTGAGTAGCTGGGATTACAGGCACGTGCCACCATGCCCAGCTAATTTTGGTATTTTTAGTAGAGATGGGGTTGCACTGTGTTGGCCAGGCTGGTCTCGAACTCCTGACCTCAGGTCATCCACCCACCCACCACCACCTCGGCCTCCCAAAGTGCTAGGATTACAGGCAGGAGCCATTGCACTTGGCCTCTGTCTCTCTCTTCATCATGGTAGACTCTCAGTGTCTGTCTCTCCCTTCCACTGTCTGATTATGTCTGTCTTCCTTTGTCTCCTTTCTCTGTCTTGGTTTAACAAACTTATTTTAATCACCTTCCCTTAGGGCTTGATCATGAGCCAGGACCTGCACCAGGAGCTACAGGGAGAGGACAGAGCTGAATTCAACATGCCCTTGACACTCTGTGTTTCTTTGTAGAATTGAAAGGAAATCAAATGGAAGTTCTGAGTGCTTGGAGGAGAGGAACTGAGGGTGTGGGGACGTGGCAGGGAAAGGGAGGGCCAGCAAGCTGCAGTGGGCTGGAGTGAGCTCCCAGCTTCAGCTGGCTGGGCGGAGATGATTTCACACCACAAAAATGTCTGAATCAGGAGAATAACCTAACTTGGGATGGGGCTGGGAAGTGAGCCGTTCAGTGGCGGGTGGGGGAGCTGGAGCACTCAGCATTGGGCCAGATAGGGTGGCTGGCTAGGATTTTTCCTGACCCTTGTGTCTCCCTCATTGTTCTGGGATCTTAGGAAAGAAACAATTCTCCCATGCTGCAAGTGAAAGGGCAGAGTCCAGCCTCTAGAGGGTTAGCAAGATAGACTTAGGGTTGCAACCCTGAAGAATCATGAAGTCTGCCAGCAAACTCAGGCATCAGAATAAGGAATTCAGGGGAGGAAGAGAAGCGGGAGATAGAGGAGGAAAACACTGAATTTAATGGTCAAAAGGCCTTTAAGTTACATGACCTAGTGATTTTCAAGCATTTTATTAGCTGCAGAATCCTTGTTTACAATTAATATAGCAAAACAACAGCTGCCTCTGAGGGCTTCTCAGGAGGATCTGGACCCCATCATCTTGGTTCTCATCACCCGCTGTCTGGAAACTATGACTTAACCCAATAGCTTCCTTTAACAAATGAGCAAACCGGCTGGGCATAGTGGCTCACACCTGTAATCCCAGCACTTTGGGAGGCCGGGGCAGGTGGATCACTTGAGGTCAGGAGTTCAAGACCAGTCTGGCCAACATGGTGAAATTCCGTCCTACTACAAATACAAAAAATTAGCCAGCTGGGCATGGTGGCGGGCACCTGAAATCCCAGCTACCTGGGAAGCTGAGACAGGAGAATCGCTTGAACCCAGGAGGCAGAGGTTGGAGTGAGTCGAGATTGCACCATTGCACTCCAGCCTGGGCAACAAAATGAGACTTCATCTCAAGAAGACAAAAACAAAAACAAACAAACAAAAAATGAGCAAAGTAAGGTCCAGAGCAGGAAAATGATTTGCCCACATGATTTAATGATCGGGTGAGGAAACCAGGGCTCACGAATCCTTGTCCAATGCTTATTTTACTTTATTTATTTATTTTTGAAACGGGATCTCACTCTGTCACCCAGGCTGGAGTGCAGTGGCATGATCTCAGCTCACTGCAACCTCCACCTCCTGGATTCAAGTGATTCTCATGCCTCAGCCTCCTGAGTAGCTGGGATTACAGGCGTGCACCACCACACCTGGTGAATTTTGTATTTTTAGTAGAGATGGGGTTTCACCATGTTGGCCAGGCTGGTCTTGAACTCCTGACCTCAGGTGATCCGTCTGCCTTGGCTGGGATAACAGGTGTGAGCTACCACACCTGGCCTTTTTTCTTCTTCTTTCAAATAGGGTTTCACTTTGTTGCCCAGGCTGGAGTGCAGTGGCAGGATCACCGCTCACTGCAGCCTTGACCTCCTTGGGCTCAGGTGACTGCCACCTCACCCTCCTGAGTAGCTGTGATCTCAGGTGCATGCCACCACACCCAGCTAATTTTTGTATTTTTTTGTAGACCCAGGTCTCCCTATGTTGCCCAGGCCAGTCTTAAACTCCTGGGCTCAAGTGATTTGCCTGCCTTGGCCTCCCAAAGTGCTGGGATTATGGGCGTGAGCCACAGCATCTGGCCTCTGGTTTTTCCTTTCAGAGAGACACTAGGCTAATAGATGGAGCCCCTTCCTCCTGCTTCTGGGTGAACATAGGGACTATCAGCTGGCTGCCTGCTCAGAATGACCAGACTGCAAGCTTCCGGCAAGCAGGCTCAAGTCTTCCGTGGTTCCTGCTTGGATCATGGAGCCTTCCCCCTCCCACGGTGCCCTGGAGAGCTTGTGATGCTCTGGGCCTCTGGACAGATCAACCCCTCTCTCCAGGGCTCAGTTTTCTTCACCTGGAGAGCCAATGGGCCGAAAACAAATCAGTGCATTTCAAACTTTTTTTTCTTTTTGGCCAACTTTTTTTTTTTTTTTAATTACTGAACCGCTTTTGGAAATCAAATCTTACAAGACTATACTTTCAGGGATTATTTCTATAGTTCGTAACTAGAGAAGTTTCTCTGAAACATAAATTAAAATTTCATATAAAATTTAAAAATAAAAACAAAGTACAAATACGAATAAAAAAGAAATAAAATTTTAGGCAAAAGCCCAACACTTAAAACAGACAAAAGCAGTTCTGCTCTGGTTGAAGCAGCGATGGATGAGGGTCTGGAGATCCGCCTCCTTGGCCTTCCCTATGTCCCTTGACTACTGCATGGAACTCCCAGAGCTCCACAGAATGCAGGTGGGAACTGACGTGGGAAATCTCGAAGAATCATGAGAAGAAGCTCCCGTCTGAGGAAAGGTACGGGAGCCAGGAGTGGGGAGAGATGACATGAAGCTGCGGTGCTGGATGAGCCTCAGATGACAGCGAGGCCTGCCTTATCTCAGGTAGGGGAGGAGAAGAGACGGGGTGGGGGAAGGGATGGGGCTGAGCCGCTTAGTCCAGATCACCCTTGCTTGTCAGCCATCTGCCCCAGCCCAGAGACCTGAGAGGACAGACCCTTCAGGCTGGTCTCGGGTTGGCTGAGTCACGCAGCATAGGCTGCCACGTCTCTGGGCTGGCGGGGCTGTCGTTATTCCTGGCTTCACAGCAGCTAAACTGAAGAGAGGTTTGGTTTGTGGGCCACGTCAGGGAACATGTAAGAGCTGCCACGTTGTCAGGGTTGGGTTATTGGGCTTTCCCCCTCCTTCAGAGAAGATTTCCAGGCATGTGGGGTTTCAGAAGAAAATTGATGCCTGCATGTGAGTGTTTCCTGGACCGGGACCAGCAGCAGCAATATTACAGACCTGGGGATTGGGGCAGACTGCACCAATCTGCTGCCGAGCTCCTAACCCTCCCAGAGCAGCAGGGAGCCCTGCAGCCTCAAAGTCATGGGTACAGAGCCCTGGAAAAAGACTGAAGGGCTATGAAACCAATAACGCAAATCCTTAACCTTTCAAGAGTGCTCGTCCACATCAACAGCAGAAGGTGTTTTCTCAGTGTGGTTTAATAAAAAGAGCAATAGGTCAGCTAGGCATGATGGCTCACACCTGTAATCCCGACACTCTGGGAGGCCGAGGTGGGTGGATCACCTGAGGACAGAAGTTCGAGACTAGCCTGAGCAATATGGCGAAATCCTGTCTTTACTAAAAACACAAAAATTAGCTGGGGGTGGTGGCATGCACCTGTAGTCCCAGCTACTTGGGAGGCTGAGACAGGAGAATTGCTTGAACCTGGGAGGCGGAGGTTGCAGTGAGCCGAGAGCGTGCCATTGCACTCTAGCCCAGGTGAGAGAGGGAGACTCCGTCTTAAAAAAAAAAAAAAAAAAAAAAAAAAAGAAAATTAAAAAAAAGCAATATGTCAAAGAGTTAGTTAGCTTGGGTCAAGCCCCAGCTCTGCTATTTATTGTCTGGGAGACCCAGGCCAGGTCACTTTACCTTTCTGAACCTCAGTTTCTTCTTCAAACGAGGGTGTTGAAGCAAATAAAAACATTTCCCAAAGAGTTTGTTAGAAAACAAAGTTCTATGGAATGCATTAAGAAATTCATGAAAAAGAAGACTCTGTGATAGCTTTAAGAGAGTTCAACAGGTTTCTTTCCTGCTGACATTTTCAGAACCTTTAAGATTTCAATGCATCTCAGGAATATCCACGAGGAAAGTAGGAGTGCTGCATTTCACAAACACACTTGAATCCACAGTCCCCCTATCTTTCTGGAATGTGTTACAGGACTAAAATTTTGTGAAACAGACTTTGGAAAGTGTTGAATTAGATAATCTACTGATAAGATAGCTGACATTTATGCAGTGCTTCAGACATGCAACAGTGAACCAAATGCATTACAGATATGATCTCAGTTAATCCTCACAAGCACCCCACGAGAACTTTACACTGAAGGAAGCTGAGGCTAGAAGTTAATAACATGCCTCAAGTCTTCTAGAGTTAACTAACTTTGCCCAGGACCCCAACCCAGAGATCTGACTCAAAAAATAGGCCTCCTAAGCATCCTCTTATATTTACTGACTTCTTAAAATCTATGTTCACTTGAATCTTACACTGACTTTGTACCCAGGAGGGTGAAATATTTTAATCATGCCTATTTTACAGATAAGAACACTGAGGTTTGGAAAGGAAAAGTGAGCTGCTTAAGGTCAGAATACAAGCAGGGCCTCAGGGCACAGGTCCTACTAAGGGAAGAACCCAAATCAGAACTTAAATGAGTGCTTCTTTCTACTTGGATGATGCTGTGGTTTGAACATGTACCCCTAAATGCATGTGTTGAAAACTGAATCCTCAATGCAACAGTGTTGGGAGGTGGGGCCTGTTGGGAGATGTTTAGATCCTGAGGGCTCTGCCCTAACGAGCTGATTAACATCAATTAGGGTTTGAGGCTGCAAGTTCTATCTCTTGCTCTCTTTCTCACCCTCTCTTTGCCCTTCCACTTTGACGTGATACGGCATGAAGACTTTTGCAGATGCTAGCCCCGCAGGCTTGGACTTTTCAGCTCCAGAATCATGAGCCAATAAATTTATGTTTATTATAAATCACCCACTTCCAGGTATTCTGTTATAACAACACAAAACAGACTAAGACCAGTGAGTTTGTGTCAACATGAGAAGGTATAGCCAACGCATTGTTAACATTTGTCACCTCAGTGGAGAGGGAGCCTCTGTGAGAATGAGGTGCCTTGGCAAACTCTCACTGGGACCCTGGGCTGGGGCAGTGGGTGCAGGGGAGAGTCTTGGCTGAGTGTTGTTTGAGAGCTTTCATTTCAGCTCCCTCATGGGCCAACTGTGTGACCTTCGGCAAGTCTCTCTGTCTGCCCAGTCCCAAAATGGGCTTAGTGAATCCTGACTTTTCCACTTTGTAGACTAAATGTGCCACTCAATAAGATTAGGGTGATAAAAGTCCTTTGTGGGCTGGGCACGGTGGCTCACACCTGTAACCCCAGCACTTTGGGAGGCCTAGATTACTAGGTCAGGAGTTCAAGACCAGCCTGGCCAACATGGTGAAACCCTGTTCTATTAAAAAATACAAAAAATTAGCTAGGCATGGTGGCACATGCCTATAATCCTTAGCTACTCAGGAGCCTCAGGCAGGAGAATTGCTTGAACCCAGAAGGCAGAGGATGCAGTGAGCTGAGATCACGCCCTTGCACACCAGCCTGAGCGAGACTCCATCTCAAACAACAACAAAAAAAAGTCTTTTGTGAGCTGCAAAGAGCTAAAGGAGAAACCTTCAACTGCTCAGTGGGTATGTTGCAGGTGGTGAGAATGCTGCGGTTAAATTTCATCTTCCTCTGTTTGGCCTTGGCCTGGTTAGTGGATGCTCTGCTTCAGGGACCCAGGGCCAGATGACAATGGGTTCTTTGTGCTCATTGTCAGACAATGGGAAGGCCTGCCTGGGGAAAGATACAGTAATAAGGCAACAGGCTGAGTCAGCCTCCAATGTGCTTGAACCTTCTTAGCTTGGCAGCCTTGACATTCAGCCAGCCTCACAAAGGGTACATTTGAGAGTTCTGATACATAATCCTCATCTCAAAGGGGTCAGCCTGCCCAGTCTCTGCCTCCAGAGATTTGGATCAGGCCACAGCTGGCTTCAGCCTGGGAGACAAAGGCTCAAGGCCTAGCTGTCCACACTGTAACCTTGGGCTCTTTGAACGTCTATTTTCCCAGCCACACACAGAAAATATGGGATTGGGTAGGACCCAAGGGCCCTATCAGCTCTAAGCTTTGAAAGAATAGGAGAGATCCAATCTGAGCTTGAATAATTGGGTTTGGATTTGGGGCCAGTGGGGGAAGGGAGGCAGCCCTGGCCAGAAGGGCAGAATAGGCAGTGGAGTGCATGGGGAAGCCATGGAGAGAGGGGTCTGGAGTGGAACTACCTGTGTGCATTCCTGGCTTCTCCACTGTGGGATCTCGACCAAGTGATTTAGTTCTCTGAACTTTTCTTTACTCATCTTTAAAATGGGAATGGTAATTGTACCCACCTTTGATAGACAAAATAGGGGCTCCTCCAAAGATGGACATGCCCTAATCCTCAGAACCTATAAATAGGTTCTCTTACATGGCAAAGGGGGCTTTGCAGATTAATTTAAGGATTTTAAGGTGGGAAGATTATCTTAGATTATTTGGGAGAGCTCAATGTAATCACAAGGGTTCTTAAAAGATGAAGACCAAAGGGTCTAAGTCAGGAAAAGATGTCAAGGCAGAAGCAGAGCTGGAGTGATGTGCTTAGAAGGCAGAGTGAGGGTTCACAAGCCAGGGAATGTGGGTGCCCTCTAGAAGCTGAAAACAGGTAAGAAAACAGATTCTTCCCTCAAGCCTCTGGAAGGAACGCAGCCAATGACACCTTGATTTTAGGACTTCTGACCTTCAGAACTGTAAGATAATATGTGTTGTTTTTAAGTCACCAAGTTTGTGGTAATTTACTATAGTAATAATAGAACACAAATATTCTGCCTAAGTGTTGTTGTGTTAAATGAGATAATGGACATAAAGTGTTTTGGCCTATGTCTGCTCTGTATTATAGATATGTGTGTATACATATATATATATATACTTTTTTTTTTTGAGACAGAGTCTCGCTGTGTTGCCCAGGCTGGAGTGCAGTGGCGCGATCTCAGCTCACTGCAACCTCTGTCTCATCCTCCTGAGTGGCTGGGATTAGAGGCATGCTACACCACGCCCAGATAATTTTGTATTTTTAGTAGAGATGGGGTTTCTCCATGTTGGTCAGGCTGGTCTCGAACTCCTGACCTCAGGTGATCTGCCTGCCTCAGCCACCCAAAGTGCTGGGATTTTAAGTGTGAGCCACCACGCCCAGCCTGCTTTGTAATATTGAATATGGTTGCCTCTCTTCTCAGTTTAGTAACAATTGCTCCAAAGAAACCTGGTCCCCCATGGGCCCTCAGGTTCTCATATGTAAGTTTTGTTGAGGTTTTTTTAACCTGAAAGGGTCACTCAGTAGTTATGACTTGGAGATCTGAACTGCTGAGATCCTGATACTGTTTTTAATGCATGGCCTTAGGAGATGTTTCTTGGCCCTGCTTTTATTTATTTAATTTTATGCTTGGTTGCTTTCCTCCTTCCCAGAAGCCAAATCCACAGAGCCTTTCTGATCTATTTCCAGGGTTCAGACCTCTTGCTCCCTGTCCAGGTATTCCTGTCCCTGTGTAGGAACGGTTTACCTGGCTCTAGTCCAGCTCCCAGAGATGGTTCATCAGGTGGTCCAGAGGCTGGTCTCAGAGCTAGTGACAGAATCTCTGGAGTCACTGAACAGAAAGACAAGCAGGTATTTGGTGTGGTTAAGAATCTGGGTTTTGGCCGGGCGTGGTGGCTCACGCCTGTAATCCAAGCACTTTGGAGGCCAAGGCGGGTGGATGACCTGAGGTCGGGAGTTCAAGACCAGCCTGACCAAAATGGTGAAACCCTGTCTTTTTAAAAAATAACAATAATAATAAAAAATAAAAAAAGAATCTGGTTTTTAAGGCTGGGCACCGTGGCTCATGCCTGTAATCCCAGCACTTTGGGAGGCCAAGGCAGATGGATCACGAAGTCAGAAGTTCAAGACCAGCCTGACCAACATGATGAAAGCCCATCTCTATTAAAAATACAAAACAATTAACTGGGTGTGGTGGCGTTTGCCTGTAATCCCAGCTACTCAGGAGGCTGAGGCAGGAGAATTGCTTGAACCTGAGAGGCAGAGGTTGCAGTCATCTGAGATCACACCACTGCACTCCAGCCTGGGCAACAAGAGCGAAACTCTCGTCTCAAAAAAAAAAATTTGGTTTTTAGCCATGGGTCAGGAGACCTGGTTTTGGGTCCCAGCTTGCCTGAGTGATAGAGGCCTCAGTTTCCCCACTATACCTACACCACAGGTTCTAATCCCTACCCTAACTCTTTCACAGGACTGTTGTGGCATTCACCGAGATAGTGAACAAGAAAGTATGTTGGAATGGCTCAAAGGGTTTAAAAAGGGTAGGAAGGAACAAGAGGAAAATGGCGGAAAAAAGGAAGAGGAAGAACAGGAGAAGGGAAATTTCCCCCCTAGGTAATTCTAGCCACACTTTGAGTTACTTGAAAAAGCCAAGTTCTCCTCACATCTGGGTCTGGGTGCTTGTTGCTCTCCCCTCTCCTGGATCACTCTTCTCCCAGCCCTTCTCACTGACTCATCCTTCAACATCTTTCTCATCTTGCCTCCTCCAAGAGGCCTATGCTAATGCCCCTATCTAAAGTCATCCTCCACTGGCTTTCTCATTTAATCCTCCTTATTTCTTCCACAGAACCAATCACAACCTGAAATGAGCTCACAGCCTGCCTCCACCTATCGGAATGTAAAGTGCACGAGGGCAGAGCCTTGTCTGTCCTATTTATTGCTATATCACTAGTGCCTGATGCAAAGCGCAATAAAGATTGAATGATCAGGCCGGGTATGGTGGCTCATGCCTGTAATCCTAGCACTTTGCGAGGCCAAGGTGGGCGGATCATGAGGTCAAGAGATCGAGTGAAACCTTGTCTCTACTAAAATACAAAAATTAGCTAGGTGAGGTGGCATGCACCTGTGGTCCCAGCTACTCGGGAGGCTGAGGTGGAAGAATCCCTTGAACCGAGGAGGCCGAGGTTGCAGTGAGCCGAGATTGCACCACTGCATTCCAGCCTGGCAACAGAGTAAGACTCCGTCTCAAAAAAAAAAAAAAAAAAAGAGAGATTGAATGCTCAAATGAGGTAGCTGATGTATTGGGGCGTAGGGATCCTGGATGGCAAGCACATGTGGACATTCTCCAGGCAGTCTCTTGAATTCTAAGGCTGTGGCTGGGGTGCCAGGTCAGGAGGGCAGGATCAGGGTAAAGTGGGAAGTGCCTAGGAGAACACAGCTGGAGAGTGGCTGGAGAGGGCAGGCAGCAGGGACCCCAATATACTGACTCTTTGCTTTACAAGATGAAAAGCTGATTCAGCCTAATGTTGGATCAGCAATCTACTTGACTCAGGAGAGGGCTGTATGGTCTGAAGTCCACATGTATCAGAGCTGGAGAGGAATTGAGGGGGAAGTAGTGTGCAGTAGTCAAGCACTTGGGCTCTGGTGTCCCTTAAACCTGGATTTGAATCTCCGATTTACCATAAGCTTATGCATACTCGGTGCATAAGCTTGGGCAAATTATTACTATGAACTTCATTTTCCACATTTATAAAATGGGAATAATAATAGTTCCAGCTTTATAAGGGTTAAATCAGACAATATATGCGAAGAGCTTAGCTGATGCTTGGCACATAGTAGGTGTTTAATAAATGCTGGCTCTTATTATTATTCTGCTGTCCAACCTATTTTATAAATGAAAAGGTGTAGAGTCAGGCATGGTAGCTCATGCTTGTAATCCTAGCATATTGGGAGGCCAAGGCAGGAGGATTGCTTGAGACCAGGAGTTCAAGGCTAGCCTGGGCAACCTAGCAAGACCTTGTTTCTATTAACACAATTAAAGAGAAATAAAGAAAAGGTGTAGCTCAGAGAGGGGCAGGGATGAGCCCAAAGTCACTTAGTGACTCAATAGCAGGCAGGGGACTTACACCCAGGTCTATCACATCTGGCTGGGTTGTGCTTCTCTCCCTTCCTATAAAGCCCTTGGCTGGTAGCAGGAGGACCAGGCTTAGTCCTAGTGGTCTTCCTTTCTAGGTCAGTGTCATCCTTGCTTCAGAGGCTCCTGCTGCCCCAGTATGCTACCTTTTTTTTCTCTTTTTGAGACAGAGTTTCACTCTTGTTGCCCAGGCTGGAGTGCAATGGTGTGATCTTGGCTCATTGTAACCTTTGCCTCCTGGGTTCAAGAAATTCTCCTGCCTCAGCCTCCCAAGTAGCTGGGATTACAGGCACGCGCCACCACGCCTGGCTAATTTTGTATTTTTAGTAGAGACAGGGTTTCTCTATGTTTGTCAGGCTGGTCTCAAACTCCTGACCTCAGGTGATCCAACCACCTCGGCCTCCCAAAGCTCTGGGATTACAGGCGTGAGCCACTGCGCCCAGCCGTATGCTCCTATCCCTAGATATAAAACTTACCAAGTCTTCCTTCTGGGAGTGATCCTGGCTCAGGGTGTCCCCACAGAGACCTGGGAGTGGGCTTCACGAGGGATCTCTGTCCCACAGCTTCAGCCCAACCCCAACCAGATTTTCAATATCTGAACCGAAAGCCACATGGGAACCCCAGCCAAAAACTGGGAAGAGTTCCACTGGCTCATCCTCATCAAAATAATCATCAGAGTTTATGAATAAAAACACGAAGCTTTGGCTAATTTTGGCATCCCATGATGCCTGGGAGCTATAGCAACCAATCCTATAAAAATATACGTCTGTCCAGAGGGCAAAACAGATACCTGCAGAGTCCACCAGCACTCTGCATTCAGCAGCCAAAAGCTCTTGGCTTTTGAAGCAGGGTGAGAGGCCTTGCGGGTCATTATTATGATTATGATTATTATTTTATTATTATTAGAGACAGCATCTTGCTCTGTCACCCAGGCTAGTCTCAGGCTTCTGGCCTGAAGCAATCCTCTTGCCTCAGCCTGGGAGTAGCTGGGACTCCAGAACATACCACTGTGCCTGGCCCTTGGGGGTCATCTGGAGCAGATTCCTTCTTGGGTGTTTGTGGATTTTTCTGCAGAGAAAGTTCATGGCTTCCTTAAGGTTCTCAAAAGGACCAAACATCCAAACTTTTATATTTCATTTTAGTGGTTTGAGGGTCTCTTGTGTATGGAGCACTGTTCCAGGCTGGAACCCTAGTAAAAGACAATCCCTTCTTTTTACAGAAGGTCAAGTGGAAGTTCATTCATTGATTGAATGAAACATTGTGAGCCAGCTTTGTGTGGGGCACTGCTCAACATGCTTGGCACAAAGCAGTGAACAAGACACGTGAAGTCCCTGCTCTCACTGAGCTTCTGTATAGTGGAGAAACAAATGGTTTCTGAGAATGACAGGTGATGAGGAGGAAGTAAAACAGTGTAAGGTGTTGAACTGTGCCTGTGAGAGAGGCAAGCAGACTGTCTGAGTAACCAGGGAGGGCCTCTCTGAGGAGGTGACATTAGAAGAGGCACAGGAAAATCAGGTAGAAGAGTGTCTCCAGCAGAAGTAACAGCAAGTGCAAAGATCCTGGGGTGTGACTGGGCGTGGTGGCTCATGCCTGTAATCCCAACACTTTGGCAGGCCAAGGAGGGTGGATCACTTGTGGTCAGGAGTTCGAGACCAGTCTGGCCAACATGGTGAAACCCTGTCTCTACTAAAAATAAAAAATTATCCTGATGTGGTGGTACATACCCGTAATCCCAGCTACTTGAGAGGCTGAGGCAGGAGAATCACTTGAACCCAGAGGGTGGAGGTTGCAGTGAGCTGAGATGGCGCCACTGCACTCTGGCCTGGGCGACAAAGTGACACTCTGTCTAAAAACAAACAAACAAAAAGATGCTGGAGTGGGAGAAGCTCTGGGGTAGCTGAGGGACTGGAAGGAAGCTGGTGTAGCTGGAGCAGCTTGGGCACAGAGGACAGGGGTAGGGGGAGAGAACAGCAAGGGAGGCGGGCCACAGCAGATGGAAGTGTCATGAGTACTCTCTGCCTTCTCCCTTTCCCTGGTATTTAAACCCAACCCATGCTTCAAGATCCACCTCTTTCAGGAATCCACCAATCTGAAGCCCTGGGATAAGCTGAAGAGTCTGTGCCAGTCATGTAAATGGGTGTATGTGTAAGGCACAACCTTTCAGCAAGATCCAAAGCTCCTTGAGCAGTGAGTTATCTAGACTGATTGTTCACAGTCAGTTACAGATTGAATTCCCTGTTCTCCCCTTTCCCCCTTCTCAGTTCTGCCCTTAACTAATCTAAAAAAATAAAAAATTAAAAAACAATTTAAGAAACCACAAAGCTAAGCTGGGAGCGGTGGCTCACGCCTGTAATCCTAGCACTTTGGGAGGCCGAGGCATGCAGATTGCCTGAGCTCAGGAGTTTGAGACCAGCCTGGGCAACACGGTGAAATCCTGTTTCTGTTAAAATACAAAAAATTACCTGGGTGTGGTGGCATGTGCACCTGTAATCCCAGCTACTCTGGAAGCTGAGGCACTAGAATAGCTTGAACCCAGGAGGTGGAGGTTGTAGTGAGCTGAGATCATGCCACTGTACTCTAGCTTGGGCGACAGAGTAAGACTCTGTTTCAAAAAAAAAAAAAAAAACAACCCAGAAACCACAAAACTTTTTGAGGAAAGGGACCAGGTATTAATTCTTATACCTTTCTGAGTGTTAAGCACTAAATAAATATTCAGCCAAGACTTGTTACACTGAGCAGTTCATATGCAACAGGAGTGACCCAAGTTGAAACGTAGAATCAGCCCACTCACACCACTTTTTGCCAGGTGATCATAGGCAAGTTACATAGCCTCTATGTTTCCTTATTATTAAAATGGTCATAATTACAATGTCTAAGATAAGGGGTTGCTATGAAGATTATTAAGTCCTCAGTAAACTTGGCTGTTGTTACTACTGTGATTAAATGATTATCATTAATATCATCAGTTATCTTACCTGTTCAATATTGGTGTCACAGTTCCACCAGCTAGATGTCTAATCCCTTATGTGTCTATCAGTGGTACAAGTGGAGTTTGAGTGGAATTTTTTTTTTTTTTTGAGATGGAGTCTGGCATCATCACCCAGGCTGGAGTGCAGTGGCGCGATCTCGGCTCACAGCAACCGCTGCCTCTTGGGTTCAAGCGATTCTGCTGCCTCAGCCTCCCAAGTAGCTGGGATTACAGGAGCCCAGCACCACGCGCAGCTCATTTCTTGTATTTTTAGTAGAGACCAGGTTTCACCATGTTGGCCAGGCATGTCTCGAACTCCTGACCTTGTGATTCGCCCGCCTCAGCCTCTCAAAGTGCTGGGATTACAGGCATAAGCTACCGCACCCAGAGGGATTTTTTTTTTTTAAAAAGATGTTCCAAATCATCAAGGATGATACCACTAGTAGCAGCTTGTCTTGTTTGTAGAGTGGCAAGTCCTGGCCTTGCCTTTGTGGCAGATACAACCCCCTTGCATTGCTTGGCCCTTCTCAGCGTCACCTAATATTAGGGAGGACTCCGGTAAAGCTCACTGGTTTAGAAAATCAAGACACTTGGGCTTGATTCTGCCCCTGGGGGCCATTGGGTAATTCCGTGCACTCTCCAGGCCTCACTTGCCCTTTGAACAAGAAAGCGGCTGTTCTGGGTGATCCCTCCAGGCCTGTCCAGCCCTGGCACTCTGTGAGTCGATTTAGGCAGCAGCCCCGGAGCAGATGAGGCAGGCAGGGTTGGGGCGTTTGGTCAGGACAGCCCACCGCAAAAAGAGGAGGAAAGAAATGAAAGACAGAGACAGCTTTGGCTGTGGGAGAAGGGGGAGGCTGGGGGAAGGAGGAGACTGGAGGAGGAGGGACCGTGGGCTGGAGGGCAGGCAGACCCAGCCCAGAGCTCAGCGGTTTCCTGTTGCCTGTCTCTAAACCCCTCCACATTCCCGCAGACCTTCAGACTGCCCAGGAGAGCGCACCCTGCCTGCAGCCTGCTGCCTGCCTGCCTGCCACTGAGGTATGCGTGACCCCCGCCCAGCCTTTCCCTTCTGCAGTTACACCAACCCGACACCCTAGTTCATGCCGCACTCAGCTTGTGTGCAAGGGAGGGACGCTCTGCTGAGGGATGCGCCTCTCCTTCAGGCTCCATCACGGCTCGCTTTAAGAGCATGGTCCTCGGTCCTATCTGCCTGTTGCTTTTCAGAAGGTGGACTGTGTAACTTTGTCTTCCCTTATAGGTTTACAGAAAATAATCTCACGACGTCTTCAGGGGAGCATTTTCTCCCCCTCTGTTTCTCTCTGTGTCTGTCTCTCTGGTTTTAGAGGCTGCCTGCATGTCCTCTTTGCTCCCTTTGCAAATGTGGCAGCTTCCTCCTTTCCTGGGAATCTGATCCCATCACAGCTGCCGCAGAGACCGGGCCAGAGTCTGTCCTCCTGTACCTTATTCCAGGAGAAGAAACCTCCTAGACTTGGATCTTGGTCAGGGACTCAGTTTTCCAAAAGGGACTTTGCACAATCAGTTGATCTCCGAAAGGCAAAGGGGGAGGCTTCCCGCTTAATCCACACCTCCGGGAAGCCTTCTGTTTCCCTCTGATTCTCCCCACTCCCAAACACCACCTCCTGTTCCTCCGCATACACAAACTCCAGCGCCATTCTGCCTGAAATGGCACCATCGCAATCTCAGTCTTGGGCTAGGTGTTGTTCCTGCCCTGAGTCCCCTGGTTTGGTAAACACAGGCAGTAGCCCTTAGTTTATCTAGATCTGAAGAATCCAGACATCAGATATCATCAACCAAGATGTGGGTGTAATGGGAGGTGGAGTGTGGTAGGGGAGGTATTCTCAGAAGGAAGAAAGGCAGAAACGAAGAAGGAGAGACTTTTCCGCACTCCTACCAAGACTGGTGTCCAGCCTGTCAGGGTGCCAGGTCTTCTTCAGACAAACATACACCTTTCTTCACCGCCACTGGCTCCACAAACTGGTTGTCAAGTGGACTTCCTTAGGGAAAGGGACTCCAAGGATTCCAAGGGAAAGCAGGTACTGGGATGAGTTATGTCTTCCAGGAATCTCAGTCTGCCCAAAAGGGAACAGAGAGGCCTGCATTTTTCTCAGGCAAGGACAGCATTTTTTCATTAGAGAAAATGTTTTCACTAGTAATGCTTTAGGGTTAAATTTCTATATGTCCCAAGTGCTGGTGGTCTAGCGAGAAGCAAAGCAGAAGTAGGACACAGGCTTCAGGCACGCATTTTATGTGTGATCTTAGGTGTCTCCCCTGGATTCAGCTTCCCCATCTGTAAAGAAAGAAAGCTGGAATTGAAGCCTCTTTGGGTGCTTGGTGTCCTCTAAAATATTCCAAGGAAGATTTCTTAACCAGGGTCTATGGTGTGATTTTTAATTTTTTTGTAGAGATGGGGTTTCACCGTGTTGGCCAGGTTGGTCTTGAAGTCCTGACCTCAGGTGATCCACCCACCTCGGCCTCCCAAAGGGCTGGGATTACAGGTGTGAGCCATAGTGCTCGGCCTATGGAGTGATTTTGAATGGGCCTTAAGCCATCTGTAGGTCCCTAAAAATTGTATGCATTTTGTGTGTGTGTGTGTGTGTGTGTGTGTGTGAGAGAGAGAGAGAGAGAGAGAGAGAGAGAGAGAGAATATGGGTGCTCACAGCTTTCAGCTTTAAGATATTCTCAAATTGAGTAGAGGGCATGACGTGGGGATGGAGTGAGGACTGGTAACAAAGGTGTATATTTGCAGGAGGATGAAGCCTTTTGGAATGGGAGTGGTTGAGGAAAGAGAGAGTTAACTCGCAGCTATCAGCTGCCACGTTGACAAAGCCTAGAGCAAAGAGGGGGAGGGAGGCGGGGAAGTGGGGTTGCCTGGAGAAGGAATCAACTTTTGAAACTTTCTCCAAGTCCCACCCACCAGAAGTCTCTTCTCTGCCTGACTCACTCTCCAAGGAATGCGAGTTGCCACGGTAACCTTTTTCTCAGGGTCTCTGCCTGCTGGCTGGGAGGGGACGCTAGGAACCCTCTTAGAACATCAGTCTGTATGTACCCCCCCCAAATTCAAGGACTGCAGCAAACTCTAGGCCCTGCCCTTGTGATCTCTCAGAATTCTGGGGAAGCCTTGGGCGTGATAATCTCCTTGCAAGGGTGTTTGAAGACCTGGGTTTAACTCTGGCTGTTCCCTAAAGATACCATTTGACCTTGAACTAATCAGTTCTCCTTTCTGGGCTTCATTCCCTCTACAGTTAAAGAACAATAACAGCAGCCACCTCTAGGGGATAGATAGTGTGTGGAAGAAATGGGATAACGTGGGCAGGGAAGCACTTTGCAAACTGTGGCGTTCCCTCCTAATGCATAGGGTTTCAGAACTGATGAATTAATGGTATCCACCTGGTGAAATCATTCTCTGTTTTTTTTTTTCCCTGGCAGCTTAATCATCTTGGGGTTTGTAAAGAACTTCCCTTTACTAGATGTGCCGACAGGCAAATTTTTAAAATCATAATATTGCTTACATTCATTTTGATTTGGGGGCCTTCTTGTGTATTTCCCAAGACTGTTGTGCCCTCTGTGTAGGAAAAGCATTGGCCAAGGGTGCAAAAGAAAATGTGTTCTAACTCACAATGCCTGATGTTGGGAAAGCCACTCACTCTCTTCAGGCTGCAGTTTCCCGATCTGTTAAATAGAGATTCTAAGCTAGAAGATCTCCCAGGCACCCTTCCAACTCTGAAGTCGTGTAAACCTAAATCCCAGATACTGCTTTTATTTGAAGAAATAGCTGGCCTACATTTGTAACACCTTCTTGCTTCACCCCCTACTTGAAAAGAAAACAAGAAAGGATGGCCTAGGGGATGTTGGGTTGCATAACCATCATGCTGTAATCCTTATCCATCTGTAGAGACTTGTCAACCAATAGCGTGGCTGGGGTTTGCTATTCATGGGAGCAGCTTTCCTTGCTGAAAACAAGCCATAAATAAGAAAGAATGGTGGAGGAAAGGAAAGAGCTGAGGATGTGAGGTAAACAGTAGAATATTTGACCTTTGAAGTCATTTAGGTAGGTAGATAAATATGCAGAGATAAAAAGGGACAGGTACAAACCCGTAGGGATGAAGAGTATAAACATTGATTTCATCAACAGGTACCCACTGGCACAGCTAAAAATAAGTGCCTGTACAGAAGCAGACACAGAAAGTCATTTGCCCACACATCTCTCCCTGGATGACACTTTGATTTACAGACACAGACAAGTTCCAGGAATATATCTTAATGAATGCAAAAATTCTGACCCTTACCTATTACAGGTTGAAACAGACAGATACAGCCGGGCGCAGTGGCTCACGCCAGACGTGTAACCTACATATATCACCCGACTACCTCTGTGTCTCAGAGAGAGAGACACTGAGGCTCAGGAAAAGAAAATAACTCAACTGGAGGTCACACAGCAAGCTGGTGTCTGAGCCAAACTTCCAGGTGTTTGGAACCGTTTCTATTCACCTTGCCTTCCCTCCACCATTGGTTCAGTCAGGCACACAAGCCCCGTGGATACTAAATGATGAGCAGCACTTTGTCTCTCCCCTTGGCTGGCCTGCAATGCCTATTCTAGCCCACATGGCTTTGTCATTAGGCCCAAAGGCTGGGCTTGTTGTGATTACAGGCGGCTGCTCCCTTGCTTCTAGCTGGCTCCCTCCCAAACGTCAGTCTCAAAGGAGAGAAGGGAAAACTGGCCTTGAGCTTTCAGCAACCCTGAGGACCTTGTTTCTATAGCACAGAACCTGATGCTTCTCTCCTTCCCTCCCTCCCTCCCAACCCCAATCCTGAACCCAGGGACAGCTGGGCCGTGCAGGGCCAGGGCCAGCATGTAGTGACTTGACAGAATTATTTAGAAAAACAGCCTCTCCTCAGCTGGGAGCTTAGGAAATCAACTCTGCTCTCACTCATCAAGCTATGAGCTTGATGTCTGCAAGGAAGACATGAACATAGACAACTGTTTTTAGAGCTAGTTTCTTTCAGAAACTTGGTATTAACCTCTCTCATTTAACCCTCTGGATCATCTTGTGTTAGTCATGGCATTAGGATTTCAGACCTATCAGATAAAAAAAGCAAAGCAAGGTAAACATCTGGATGTTTTTGAACATCTGGAAGTTTGGCTCAGACACCAACTTGCTCTGTTACCTCCAGTGAGGTATTTTCCTTGTCTAAGCCTCAATTTCTCTATCTCTACAATAAGAGACATCACATAGAGGTTTCATGTGGCCTGACAGCACCACTAATCCATTGGTAGTGGCTGCCAGAAGAACTGTGTTTGGGATTCTGATACCTTTCCAGACTTTGGGGGAAGAGGTCAAGCAATTGATTAGTAATGTCTGCCACATGTGCAGGAGGGGCAGGTGGAGGCCACGTATTTGCCACATATGCCACGTATGCCACGTATTTGCTATCTTTGGGATCTTGGAGGCCTTTCCAGATGTGACAGCCTAGATACTTTGATGTTATTTCTCATCCTTTCATTTGTGGTCACCCCGGTGCAGCAGTGGTCCCCTAGAGGGAGCCAAGGAGGAAGCCTGAAGCTCCACCCCAGCCTCTGCTAGCCACAGTGAAACGTGGCATCTCAGATGTCTTTATGGAATCTCAGGCTGTTTCCCGCCTCAAACTCTGGAGCCACCTCCGAGTTGCCCTGGAAGCTCTTCAGTCCTAAGTTTTAGCTACCACACCTTAAAGGTTTTCTTTAGCTTCTTCCCTTCCAGCAGGAAATAGAAGTGGAAGCAGGGAGTCAAGGGGCAAGTGGAGAGAGGTAATGCTCTAAAAAGCTTCTGCCCAAGTTGATCCACAAAATCAGAGCTTAAAAGAACCTAAGGGATCACCTTGCCCCAAGGGCTTCAAACTGTGTTCCTAGGAGAAGCTACAGATGTTCCAAGGTGTCTTAGGAATGTCCCTGTGTGCAGGACTCCCAGTCCCCAGCTCCACTCCATTTTTATCTGCTTTTGTTGTTGTTGTTTTTCTTTTTAAAAGATGGGGTTTCACCTTGTTGGCCAGGCTGGTCTTGAACTCCTGACCTCAGGTGATCCACCCACCTCGGCCTCCCAAAGTGCTAGGATTACAGGCATGAGCCACCGCGCCCGGCCTGCTTTTGTTTTTTGTTTTGAGGCGGAGTTTTACTCTTGTCCAGGCTGGAGTGCAATGGCATGATCTTGGCTAACTGCAACCTCCACCTCCTGGTTCAAATGATTCTCCTGTCTCAGCCTCTAGAGTAGCTGAGATTACAGGGGCCTGCTACCATGCCTGGCTAAGATTTTGTGTTTTTAGTAGAGATGGGGTTTCACCATGTTAGTCAGGCTGGTCTCGAACTCCTGACCTCAGGTGATCCACCCAGGTCGGCCTCCCAGAGTGCTGGGATTACAGGCATGAGCCACCGGGCCTAGCCTGCTGTTGTTTTTTAATTTCATGCTTATCGATTTAAATTGATAATAGATAATAGACAATTGACATGTTTCAATACGTGCTAAAAGGTTTCAGCTGTTTGAAACATCCGACTTCTGCAGAAGACTTCATTGAAATAAAGGATTTTCTGGCTTACATAATGTTGAACATTGACCTTATACACACAAACTGGGGGTGTTAGCTCTGGAGAGCAGAGGAGATTCCCCTAAGTTTGCACAGTGAGCTGGGAGACATGCTGATTTGCTGTCAGCTTTCCTGACTTCCACATCATGAGGCCACCTCTGAGCTGCTGTGTCTGCTCCCCGGGGTGTGAGCAGGAGTGCCATTGTAGCTGTATGCGGCTGCCTCTCTAGCCTGCCTGGCTTGGGCCCCAAGTCAGTGGAGCCCAGGCTCCTTTCTTCTGAGTTCCAACTCCCTGGAGGGCCTGGCTCATGGCTTCCTTTATTAGACTCTAGACTTGTTTTCCTCTCTTTGGGCTTGTTTATCAGCAACATGTGTTTTTGGAGTCCTTGTTTCCAAGCCAGATAGTGGGAGTGAGATGCTTGGCTGATGTCAGCTGCCTGAGAAAGAGGCCAGCCCTGGGCCTGGGCTTTGTCACAATATCCTCTGGAAGCTGGGCTGGCGTCCTCCAGACCAACAGGGGCAATATGTCCTTTGTTCCACCCAAACATCCCTTTCTCCCTGAGCTTGCAAAACACTGGGATTCTTGCACTGAATTCTTGTGGGGAATGGAGATTCTGGGATCCTTGGACTTGGAGATGCTCTTCCCAACGATGACATTGCTTACCTCTTTAATTGGATTCTCGTGTAAATCACCCATGAGCCTTTCAAGATTGGTATGTTGTTATTTCCATTTTACACATTAGGGAACAAATTGAGGCCCTGAGAGATAAAGTTGATTTCTGAAGGTCATACAATTGCTAAATGGCAGCACCATGATCTGAACCTACATATTCTGGCTCCAGAACTCATGAGCGTACCTTTACCCTATACTGCCTCATAGTTTATTACCACTCTGTCTACCCTGTGTCTGTCTACCTCATGTGGCTATTTAGATTTAAGTTGATTAAAATTGAGCATGGTGGCTCACAACTGTAATCCCATCTCTTTGGGAAGCTGAGGTGGGTGGATCGCTTGAGGTCAGGAGTTCGAGATCAGCCTGAGCAACATAGTGAAACCCCCATCTCTATATAAAAAAAAAAATAAACAAATTAGCTGGGTGTCATCACCTGTGCCTATGGTCCCAGCTACTTGGGAGGGTGAGGTGGGAGAATTGCTTGAGCCTAGGAGGCAGAGGTTGCAGTGAGCTGAGATTTCACCATTGCACTCCAGTCTGGGTGACAGAGCAAGACTCTGGCTCCAAAAAAAAAAAAAAAAAAAAAAAAAATTTCCACTGTTCTCCATTGCAGTATTTCAACCAAGGTCTGGGTTAAGTAAGATTTTTTGGACTGGTCTCAGTCCTTCTGTATAAAATTCTTAAATAAAAAAATTGATTAAGGTGAAATCCAATTTAAAACTCAGTTCTTCATTTGCACTGGCAGCATGTCAAGCATTGAATAACCACTTGTGACCAGTAGCTATCATAGTGGACCATGCAGATATAGAATATGTTCATCACCTTAGAAAGTCCTGTTGGGTTGCATTACTCTATAAATTCTTTCCACCCAAATAAGATTTAATGATGGCAATTCAGTTTCTTTGCTTCACATTCTAAGAATCTATCATTCTGAGACCCATAGTCCCTGATTCCACGATTCTGAGATTTCTCCCCTGTTTTAACATTCAGTGGCTTTTTAACTTCTAGGGAGAGCCCAAAGGAGGCCCTTTATATTTTGAGGGACAAACTTGGGGGCTGGCTGTACTTTTCCATCCTCAGAGTCTTTCCAGAGAGAGAACTGACCTCGGCTTCAGGTCCTGTTGGCAGCCAAGGACGGGTTTTCAGCAGTCTCCAGAGCAAATAAAGGCAAAAGGAAGGGACTTGATGTACGGAACAGGAGGCCGTGGCAGCCAGGAGGGGGCTAGGAGTGTCTGCATTTGATGGCCACCAAGCCAAGGGAAATATGCCTCCTATTCCTCCCTTGGCCCTGGGCATTTTCTTTCCTGCAACTCAGGGCAGTGCAATGCCCAACTGACCCCCATTCTGGTAGCCTGCTGGGAGGGGGTAGCTGCCAATGGAAACAGCGTGCAGAGGTAGAGACATACCAGTGCGGGTAGGGTCGCACAGGTCCTCACTCTACCCCTGCCACCCACTCACGGCTATCAGCTGTTGGCAGATTTCTTCCTCTAGGCCTTCTCATCTGTACTACTGGGCAGAAAGACATGCCTTGAGCCCCCTGCGGAGGGCTGGATTATGAAAACCCCCTGAAAATGATAAATGTATGCATTATCAAAGACTAAAGAAATACAAAGGAGGAGGCCGGGTGAGATGGCTCATGCCTGTAATCCCAGCACTTTGGGAGGCCGAGGCAGGTGGATCACGAGGTCAGGAGTTCAAGACCAGCCTGACCAATATGGTGAAACCCAGTTTCTACTACAAATACAAAAATTAGCTGGGCATGGTGGCATGCTCCTGTAGTCCCAGCTACTCGGGAGGCTGAGGCAGGAGAATCCCTTGAACCTGGGAAGTGGAGGTTGCAGTGAGCGGAGATTGTGCCACTGCACTCCATCCAGCCTGGGGGACAGAGTGAGATTCTGTCTCAAAAAAAAAAAAAAAAAAAAAAAAAAAGACAAAGGAGGGAGTTTTCATTTAATATTGGTCATTTATATGAAGGGAATTTAAATTTGCCCACGGCACACTGCACCTAGGTTTGATTGGCAAAGGATCACAGCTGATAAGTTCTGAATGCTGGGTTTTGACACTGTGTTCTGACCTTGCTGAAGTGACTGTTAAACCCATTAGCTTTTCAGGATGGACGCAGGCCTCTTTGGTTAGTGGTGATTTAGAGAGAGCCTCAGAGAGGTGTCTCGTGGGGAAGCAGGGAGTAAGGCTGTGCACCCTGAATGAGCTGCTTCCCTCCCTCCCATCTCATCATCTGGAGGAAAAGCGCTCTGGGGATGGTGCTGCAGCACCGGGCACTGGGCAGGACCCAAATTTTGTGTTTGTTTTTACAGTTTTCTTCCAAAACTTTGGAGGAGGATTTCAAGATTTTGCGTTCTGTTCTTAAGAGTCTCTCTGTATTTCTCCCCGCCTCCCACCTGTCTGAGCATAATTCCTATTAGGCTCACCCCAACTCAATGAGCGAGAATGCTTGCCTATTTTGAGAGGGACTGAATGTTGCATGACTTTGGACAAGTGCTTCCTCCCTCTCAACCTCAGACTCATCAGGACAGTGGGACTGTGAACCCTTCCCTGCCTGTCTGCCTGCTCCCAGCGTTGTCAGAAGGCTCCGGGGGACCGTGTTATGTGACGGTCCTTCAGAAATTATAAAGCACTGTAAGACTCAGAGTGATTTCTCTTCTGTCTGGGACAGCAGGGATGGGGATGGCAGGGAGGGTGAGTGTGCGGCTGGGAAAGGAGTTCAGGAAGGCAGGGAGGCAGGACCGATGAAGGAGCTGCTCAGCAAAACCTTCCCCTGGTCACTGAGGGAAGCATGGTTTCTCTGCTCACGTGAAGGACACAGACTCAGGGAAACGTCTGCCTTCCTTTCCCGTCTTTCTGATCTGAAGCTTATTACATTTCCACTCCTAGCTAGGCTAGTTCTTCAATGACATGACTTCCCTGTCATTGTAGCTCAGAGAGAATGACTTTTGTTTTGTTTTAGCTGCTTATTTCACTTTGATCCTTCGACTTCAAACTATCTCAGACAAGTCTTTCCTTCATGTTTTCTTTTCTCTTCCATTTGTCCCAAGCCAGATACAGGAGTTATTTATCTTGTGTCTTCCAAAGGGGAAGCAAGAAGGGAGATTTTTCCACTCAAGCCTGGGGTAACAGGTGAAAAACTGTGAGGATTGGAACATTCCACAAGTCACCTCAGAAGGGGAATCTGGACTTCTCTGGAAGTTGGGGTCATTGTGAAGCAATACCAAACCCCCAGGTCCTTTCAATTGCTGTTAATTTTATGCACTCCATGCAATAGAGGGTGAGGTTTTGTTTCTCTTTTATCCCAAGAAAGGACTGTTATGAAGCTGATTCTTCCTCTGCCTGTTTCTGCTTCCCAAATGCTATAGTCCAAGTGAAGACAGACGATCCCAGAGGAGACGACATGTGCCCAGACCAGAATGTGCTTAAGATCATTTTAAGGACCCAGGCTGCCACCTCAAAGTTCATCTAGTCTACACCTTTCAATTGATAGATGGGGGAACCAAGGTCTAGAGAGACCGAAGGACTTAACCAATTCATGAGTCAAGATACTATTGTGGTAGAACAAGAACCCCTGGCATTTAATTTCAAGCTGAGTGTTTTTCTCCATGATGCCAGGTTAGCTCCCAACACCATTTGGTCAGTTGAGAAGTCTTTGAAGAAATAAAGGATGATGAGCCTGACAGGGAGGTTTTGGGAGAAAAACGAGGGAAGACAGGCCACTGTTGCCCCTGATTGGAAGGCGGTTTGTGGGTACAGAGAGCACTTGTTCTTGTGGCTGCAGGAGAGACGGGTGGACAGATCAGAAGGTTTGAGGGGGCAGATTTAGATCGGTAAAAGGAAGAACTTTCTAAAATCACTTGAGAATGAAAATCCTTCTAGCTAGCACAAGGAATGAAATGTTTCCACCACAGAGCCTCTGTTAGGAATGGCATTTTGGTTTTGAATCCTCAGAGGAGATTCCACTCCAACATCCTTGATACTCATGAGAGTATTAGAGTCTAGAACTTGGCATTTAGAGAATGAAGTCTTAGGCCGGGCGTGGTGGCTCACGCCTGTAATCCCAGCACTTTGGGAGGCTGAGGCAGGCGAATCACCTGAGGTCAGGAGTTCGAGAGAAGCCTGACCAACGTGGTGAAACCCTGTCTTTAAAAAAAAAAAAGAGAGAATGAGGTCTTAACGGTTGCCAGAACAGGGGTGTTTTCTAGATCTTAGCTAACATCCCCTCTGCAACATGTGGAAGCATCTGGATGGTTTTCCTACAGGACCTAAAGAAGTGCTGTGCCTTCTGGGTAGAATAGAGAAAAATGTGGCCACCCTCAAGTTTCCATGGGTTACATTCCAAGACTATTGTTCTTTGTTTTAGAATGTGGATCTCATTGTCTCAAATTGGCGAGAAGTTGCTGCCTATTAACTTCTCAGATTGCAGAGGGAGTAGGAAGGCGGGGAGGAGGCGACAGAGAGTTGGGGAGAGATAGCACGGGGAGAAATGCCAGATATAGGTGAAGGGGAGGAAGGCAACAAATCACACTACCACGTGTGTACCTATGCAACAATATTGCATGTTCTTCACATGTACCCCAAAACCTAACATGCAATAAAAAATAAAAAATTTTTTTAAAAAAAAGTACTACAAAAAAAAAAAAAGAGGAGAGATTGAGTTTAGGGGAAAATATAATTTTAGAATATCAGAGATTGTAGAGACCTTGAAGATGATCTGGTTTGGCATTGCCCAAACTGGGCTAATTAGCCCACACCTTAGTTGAATCACTTTTTTAAAACTTTAACAAATGTATTACAAAAGCAGATTTTATGCCATTACTGTAAATGGAAAACTCTGTGTACCTCTGTCATAAATAGAAGGAAACTGTAAAAATAAACACATTAAAAAAAAACAAAACAAGTGTATTCAGTCCCAGCTAGATCTAATTTCCTGTGGAAGCTCTGAGCTGGAGGCCTGTTTTCTCTTTGTTAAAAAAAAAGAGAGAGCTGAGTGTGAAGGAGGTGTTCAAGACATCTTAGCACCAAACTTGAGACTTTCTTCCCATATCATCAGAATTGAAAGACTATTAAATGGAACCAAACTTCTTTCATGTTTTCCACTATCATTTAACTTGTACCATCTAACATTATCTTGCATATATCAGATTCAGAAGGAACTCTCCATCAGGAAGTCTCACCCTCACTGAACTCTCAATCTCCCCTCTCCACAGCGTTCCCAGCACCATGAGGGCCTGGATCTTCTTTCTCCTTTGCCTGGCGGGGAGGGCCTTGGCAGCGCCTGTAAGTACCAAAGATATCTTCTTTGCTTTTATTCCTACTGCCAGCTCCAGGGGTTCTAAGTCTGCCAGCCCTGGATGCTGAGAGGGACAGGAACTTCCCCATCTCAAGTTAGTTGTCTTTCTTTCTTTTTTTTTTTTTTTAAGACGGGGTTTCACCATGTTGGTCAGGCTGGTCTTGAACTCCCGACCTCAGGTGATTCGCCCAGCTTGGTCTCCAAAGTGCTTGGATTACAGGCGTGAGCCACCACGCCCGGCCTCTTTTTTTTTTTTTTCTTACGTTAATAAGCTCAGGAGAAAAACTGGGATCAGGACCATTGGGTGGTGGCTCCAGAGAAGAGAGCATGCCATGTAATGTTAAGATAAGCTTTTTAGTAGTCAGAACTTCCCAGCAATGGATGAGGATTGCTTTAGAAGGAAAAGACCTCTTTGTCACATAAGGAATTAAAGCAGGCAGGAGATGGGGTGTGGGGGATTGCTGGTCGGAATGGTGTCAGGAGAGATTCAGGCCATAGAGAGAGGAGTGTGCTGGTTTCTGAAACAGTGAGGGTCGTTTGGTTGTAAGCAACACTTCAATCTGATTAAATGGGGGGAGGAGGGAGGACATGGGGGAAGATACAGAGGTAGATTATAATATTAAAGGCCTTGGGGAGGACTGGAAAATGGCAGCTCTAGGCTTTGAGAGCTAAGAACTAATGGATAGTCTCTGAGATGTTGCTATCTGAATGAATCAACTCCAGCAATTTTCACATCTTGACAGAATGTGCCAAGAAGGTTTTTAAAAATTCAATAAATGAGGCATGGTGGGGTGGCTCACTCCTGTAATCCCAGCACTTTGAGAGGCTAAGGCAGGTGGATCACGACGTCAGGAGTTCAAGACCAGCCTGGCCAGGATGGTGAAACCCTGTCTCTACTAAAATTACAAAAATTAGCGGGGCGTGGTGGTGGGTGCCTGTAATCCCAGCTACTTGGAGGCTGAGGCAGAGAATTGCTTGAACCCGGGAAATGGAGGTTGCAATGCGCCGAGAGCTGAGATTGTACCACTGCACTCCAGCCTGGGCAACACAGCGAGACTCCGTCTCAAAGAAAACAACAAAAAAGAAAAAAATTAGCTGGGCTTAGTGGCAGGCGCCTGTAATCCCAGCTACTTGGGAGGCTGAGGCAGATAATTGCTTGAACCTGGGAGGCAGAGGTTACAGTGAGCAGAGATTGCACCACTGCACTCTAACCTGGGAGACAGAGTGAGAAGTCTGTATCAGATAAGAAAATTCAAAAAATGAGAGACAATCTGGCTGAGCTTCGATCCTGAGCTGGCTTCTTGGCCAGGGGAGGGTGAGGCCCCTTGATTGACAGACAGTTCCTCCAAACATTGCGTGCAGAGGGCATGAGTAGTTATCTACAGCTCATCTGGAAGCCTTCGCCAGGAGAGGAGGAGGAAACAGGGCAGGCAAAAAGTGCAATTTCTTTCAACCTGTGATCCCCTTATCCTCTTTTCACTAAGAAGTGGGAGTGATGGCAGACCCTGGCGATCTTGATCAGGCTGCTGGTAGATGGAGACAAAAGTTTCTTAAAGTTGGCATTAAGTTTTGAAGCAGCCTCAGCCAACTAGGGGCCTCAAAGTTGTGTGTTTTCTTGTTTCCTCCTACTCCAAGTTAAAATGGCAAGAAAAATGGCCTAAAATAATAATAATACCCTACTGTGAGGAAGATGATGACATCTGTTAAAATTCACAGTGTCATCCCCTCTGGATGTCAATTTTCCCATCTGTAAAGTGAGGGAATTGGTCTGGATCAGTGATTTTCAGACTTTATAAGAATTCACAGCAGCAAAAACACGTTTCTGAGCTAAATGTTAGGTAGACACCTCAGAAACAAAACAGGGAAAATGGGAGCTGCTTGAGTGTTCTACGGTGCTCACATGACTGGCTGCTGCTTTGTCCTTTCTCACCGGTGGCAGTCCGTGAGGCACAGCTTTGGGGATCTCCAGTGAGCTGCTCTCTCAGCTCCCCCAGCCAAAGGCCACAGGCACTTTGGAGGTGAAGCTGGCCTTATTCCTGACCCCTCTGAACCTCACTTTCTCTTTCCAGCAGCAAGAAGCCCTGCCTGATGAGACAGAGGTGGTAGAAGAAACTATGGCAGAGGTGACGAAGGTACGTGAGCAGTGACTACAGCCGCTTAGCCCCTCTCTACCCGGATCTGTGCCCTGAGACATTAGGGCAGGTGCTGCAGGTCTCAGTGCTAGAGTGGGGCATTCATCTCCATGTATACATAGCATAGATGCAAACCCTGAGTATCCCTCACATCCTGACACACTCCTGAATGCTTCCCAGGCCTTCAATGGAACCCTACATTTGGGGGACAGGACCTTGAAATTATTGTTTTTTAAGCTGTAGAATAATTTTTCTTCCATGATTATCCACAGGTTCCCCAAACATAAAACAGAGGAAAACGAAGCTGCTCAGGTGTGGCTGGTTGAGGTGGAGGTTGACACCCCCCTGTGAACCTCAAATATCTGAACCAGGTCTCAGTCAATTTAGAAAGTTTATTTTGCCAAGGTTAAGGACGCACCGGTGACACAGCCTCAGGACGTTCTGAGACTGTGCCCAAGGTGGTCGGGAGTACAGTTTGCTTTTATACATTTTGGGGAGGCAGGAGACGTCTATCAATATGTCTAAATTTTACATTGATTGGGTTGGCTAAGGCAGGACAACTCAAGAAGTGGGGGCTTCCAGGTTAGGAGTAGATAAGAGACAATTGGTCTCATTCTTTTGAGTCCTTGATCAGCCTTCCACTGAATACACAATTTAATCTGGCTCAGTGAATCTGCATTTTTACATAACAGGGCGGAGGAAGCAATCAGATAAGTGTTTGTCTCAGGTGAGCCTCAGAGGGATGACTGCATAGAATGGGAGGCAGATTTGTCCTATGCAGTTCTCAGTTTGACTTTTCCCCTTAGCTTAGTGATTTTGGGGTCCCAAGATACCGTTTCCTTTCACACTCTCTTTCCTTAACATCCCTGGTGGTCTCTAAGGCAGCTCAACAGAATCCCAGGCATACTATAAAACACAGCGGGTCTATAGATTAAATCTGGATTCCCAACCCTGCATTTGTGCTTTCTGTGACCTGAAACCCTTCAGGTACCCTTATGGGTCTGGGATGGGCATGGGGACCATTTTAGCCGTTCTTCTCCCTCAATTCCAGGTATCTGTGGGAGCCAACCCTGTCCAGGTGGAAGTAGGAGAATTTGACGAAGGTGCGGAGGAAACCGAAGAGGAGGTGGTGGCTGAAAGTATGTTCCTTCCCTGTGACTTGGCACATCCAAGCTGCCCTTGGCTGCCTGGGGGTCTGGGGCATGAGGACCGCCTACGTGAGGACCTACCATTTCCAGTGGAAATGCAGGGTGGGGTCCTCAGTGGGCTATGGAGGAAACACTGCTTTGACTTAAAGACGGACAAACTGTGGCACTCGGTCCCCTGGGATCCAGGCAAGCTCGGTTTACAAGCCATCCATGTGTGTGGCGGGAAGGAGAGTTCTCCAGCTGCAAATGGCCTTCTCCCCTCATAGCTCTTTGCCCTGAGTCCAAAGCTGAGTTTCCCATTCCCATGGAGGTCGCTGGTCACATCTGGTTGCTGAAATCCCCCATTGCTTCTGTCTCAGCTCGTGCCCCACAGAGGAGTAAATCTGAGAGAGGAGATCAGGAACTGGCACACTCATAAGCGCATTCTATTTCACACAGCCCAAGGACACGAGGTCCCGAGGAAATGAAACTTGACATAATTCATACCACACTATCCATGCGTTAGTGCCCTGGGAGAGAAATGACCTAGGGGCTCTGGCTCCAGTTCTAAGTGCAAGGCATTTGTACCCAAGGGGTTAAGAGCATGGACTTTGGAAGCAGTCTAACCAAGCTTTGAACCTGGGCTTCTCCATGCCAGCTTGCTTAACTTCTTGGAGCCTCAGTTTCTCATCTCTCACATGGGGCTGATGAAGATGGCAGACCCGCATCCCAGGGCTGTCAGACAAGCTGCGTAGGCATCCAATAAAGGATTATTAAAATACTCAAAATAAGCATGGCAAGGAAAAGGCCACATTAGGCTCTCATCCTGAGGGGATAGCTAATGGTGTTTGATCTAGCTGGGCACAGGGTTTCTGCTGGAACAGAGGGACATCTACTGAGTCATGTTCCTTCCTGCCTCCGCGCCCACCTCATCCGGTGTTTACCAGGCTCTATTGTCCAGCATGGGCCTTGGGGCTTTTCTCCCTCTTCCTTTACAGCCACTTAAGTCTGTTTTGTTGGACCTCACAGCTCCCTGGCTCAGTGTCAACAGCTGACTTTCTAAGCCATTCTAGAAAGCTTATTCTGGAATCCAGAAATGCCTCACTGACTGTTCAATGGAGACCCAGGAACACAGTGGTTGCTTCAATCTTCAGGGAAGCCATATGGCATCTAGTGTTTCTGGGTCCCAGACTGAACCTCCAGCCCCCAGAAAGTGCCTGACCTCTATCTTGAAATAAACCTCTAATCCCCAGACTGAACCAGTTGCTCCCTAAATGCTGACTGCTAGGCTCAGTGCAAGAGCAGGCAGGACTCAGGGCTGCCCAGAGCCCAGGGTAGGGGCCACAGCCAGGGACTTTCAGCCCTGAGATCTGTCTAGGTAGGATGAGGGTGGATGTGCTAATCCAGGTGAGGCTAACTCCTTGTCTTTCTGCCCTACAGACCCCTGCCAGAACCACCACTGCAAACATGGCAAGGTGTGCGAGCTGGATGAGAACAATACGCCCATGTGTGTGTGCCAGGACCCCACCAGCTGCCCAGCCCCCATTGGCGAGTTTGAGAAGGTGAGGGCTGAGGGACAGGGGCAGGAGGGTAGGGATTGGGCACTTCAGAATACAGAGTGTCTGCTCAAGAAACTGTTGGCTTGGTGGTTCCATGGGGCAGCGTCAGTCTCAGAAGTCCACTTCCTAGACCTAATCCCAGCAGGAAAAAGTGGATGAGTCAGAGTGCGCTGCCTGGCAGCAACCAGCAAGACTTGAAACAACACCATCAGGTTATAAGCCCTATGCCAGACTCTTACAGCTAAAAGTATAAGAGCATCAGCAAAGAGTCAGGTCCAAAAATGTGAGTTCTGGGGTCAAACTGAAGGCTGACTTCAAATGTCATCTCCATCACTTGTTAGCTGTGAGATCTCAGCTAAATTGCTGAAACTTTTCAAGTCTCAGTTTTCTCATGTCCAAAGAGAGGATAAAAATAGTCCTTAACTCACAGGACTGTTGTGGGGATGTGTCAGAAAATGCTTGGTACATAACAAGTATATAATAAATGCTACTTATTTTTAAATTATCTCTCAAATATGTCCATTCTCTCTCCAATAGGACCCATCCATTCATCCATCCATCCATTCATCCACCCATTCATCCATCCATCCATCCATCCATCCATCCACCCATCCATCCATCCATCTATCCACCCATTCATCCATCCATCCATCCATCCATCCATCCATGCAAGTAAATATTTTTTGAGTGCCTGCTCATGCCCACCATCATGCTAGTGGCTGTCTAGTTCATGATGATAAATCTGGGGCCAGCATTGTTCCTACAGCCTCCTATCTGGCTTCTCCATCTTCAGTCTCTCCAGAGACAACATAGCCTCTGAGCTCCACGTCGTAGCAACATTGTTAACATTTTCCTCCTCCTCACCCCACCCCACTCCCAATGCCCAGTCACCAGTGCCCGTCAATTCTCCCTCTGCAGTGACATATAAGCTATACTGAGTAAGTACAGGGAGGTTGTTCAACACAGGCTCCCCTCCTCCTAACACAGTTACTTATTGCCGCTGCCCTCGTCCAGCCCTCAACATCTCTGCTTGGCCACCCCTATGTTCAGAGATTCATTAGGATGCCAATGGCTCAGCATACAGTTGTACCCACAGCTAAGGTTTAGTAAAGTGACATATTTAGGATACGCAGCTGGATCATAAGGGAAAAAGACACAGGCAGGGTCTGGAGGAATCTGGGCAGAGACTGACTTACTCCCATGAGGGGTCATTAGAGTGCATTCTTATCCCAGCTACAAAGATGTAGCCACATGTGAGTGATGTTTCTGTGCAGGGAAGCTTATTAGAGACTCAGCACCCAAAGTTTTAATTGGAGGCTGGTCACATAGGCACCCACTGCCTAGCATGCACCAGAATTGCAGACTCCCAGAAGAAAAGCAGATGTTTAGCATAAACCAGATTGTTAGTACAAACAGTCCAGGCACAGTGAGCCACTCTTATCAGTTAGGGAAGGATTTATAACAGTGCAGGGAACTGTTTCCAGCTAAGTTCCCAGACACAAGCCACTGATCAACCTTACACGCAGGCCTTTTTAAGGATAACAATTCCAGGCCTGTTCTGTCAACTCTTCTTTGAACACTCTTGTTTCTCTCCCATTCCTGTCTTTAACTTTCTCTTCAAATATCTTCCAGGATTTTTTTTTCCCCGTATCTCGGACCTGACTCAGTCATGCCTCTGAAAGACCATCAGTGGCTCTCAGCCTGGGCTGAGCACTGGCCTGGGAACCCAAAGAGTGGATTTGTGTCCCCGCCCTACCATTAACTCACTGTATGACCTTGGGCTAATGACATTCCTTGCTTAACCCTCAGTGCCCCCATCTCTGAAATGGATAAGGATAGTGGTATCAGTGAAGGGCTTTGGGAATGAAGGAGGGGGTGCTCTGTGCTTTGCCAACAGGTGTGCAGCAATGACAACAAGACCTTCGACTCTTCCTGCCACTTCTTTGCCACAAAGTGCACCCTGGAGGGCACCAAGAAGGGCCACAAGCTCCACCTGGACTACATCGGGCCTTGCAAATGTGAGTTTCCTTGGGCCTTTCCAGACTCCCGTCTCGGGGAGAGAGGCCTGTGCAGGCACTGAGGCTGGCTCAGCCACCTCCATGCTGGGTGATCATGGCAAATCCTTTCCCTTTCTGAGTCTCAGTGTTCCCATTTATAAAATGAGGTAATTGTCTATGAGTCGGCTCCTCTCAGCTCTGAGTTCAGGGCACTTTCTGGGGACTGAGCGACTAGGGAAGGTCAACAGGGAGGATTTCTAGAGTCTCTCACTGGCATCTGAGACAACCACATTTCATTTCTCTAATGAGGAAGAAGTTCTTCTCTAAGGCTAACTTGAATCTTTCTTGCTTCAACACAGTAAAGCAAACATGATGCTTGACCTGGGCCTACAAAATATTTTGAAAGTAGCTGAATTAGAATGCTTTAAAATAAGGGCATGGCTGTTGGCATGCTTTGGGCCCTGTTAGTACTGTCATTCCTCGCCCTTTTACTCCATTACATTCCTATCTGCCCTCTGAAGAGAGAGGATAAGCACCCTCTTCCAGAACCCCGGGAGTCAGTTGTTTGGGGAGGGATGCCGGGGCGCTGTCTGACCTTTGGTTAGTGACCCCCAGCTGCAGACTCAGTGGGCCCAAGCGCCTTGTTTAGCTTCCTTGGGGGTCATGGGAGACCCCCAAGACCACACCTGTGCCCCCTCCAAGGCAACATCCACACTGCGGGTCTTGTATGTTCTGGCACCCGATGGCACTGAGGAGAGCCATTCTCCTGCCTCAGGTGTGTAGGGTGCAGAAAAGTACGTAGGGGGTGGGAAACAAGGTTCCCCTCATGGGGCCCCAGCTGTGAAATTGAGAAGATACAGTGTAGAGAAGGAGGGCTGGGGGAAAAAGCGTTCGTAGGAAGTCCCTGGGCAGTGAGACTATTGTGTCTGTCTTTTTTTTTTTTGAGACAGAGTTTTGCTCTTCTTGCCCATGGCGCAATCTCGGCTCATCCTAACCTCCACCTCCCAGGTTCAAGCAATTCTCCTGCCTTAGCCTCTCGAGTAGCTGGGATTACAGCACTTTGGGAGGCTGAGTAGGGAGGATCACTTGAGCTCAGAAGTTCGGGACCAGCTTGAGCAACATGACAGAATCTTGTCTCTGGAAAAAATACAAAAATTAGCTGGGTGTGTTGGCACATGCCTGTAGTCCCAGCTATTCAGGAGGCTGAGGAGGGAGGATTGCTTGAGGCCCCGGGGCCGAGGCTGCAATGAGCCGTGATTGTGCCATGGCACTCCAGCCTGGGTGATAGAGTGAGACCCTGTCTCAAAACAACAACAAAAATGAAAGAAAAAGAAAAGCATGGACTTGGATGAAATCTTCAGGGCCGACATTTGGGATTCTAAGTTCCAAAGACCAGGATGGAATCATTTCTAAGAAAGTTCTGGTGGTTACACATTCCTGATTCCTCTACTCCCCACTCCCTGCCAAGCTGGGCCTGTGGATAGATGTGATTCCTCAGCCTCCTAGCTTCAAACACCTGACAGTGGTTGACATGAGCAGCGTGGGCCCAGCCTCAGGTGGGATCACACCCAAAGCCCAGCACCCGGAAAGGTGCAGGAGCCATCAGGAGCCATCTGTTTCCCTGAGCAGAGCAGATCAGGCTGAGAAAGCAGCAGCCATGCCTTTGCACAATGCATTTTTTAGAGCATTCTTCCCATGCATAATCTCCTCTGCTCATTGTGAAGAAACTGTGGCCCAGAGAAGTTAAGGCACTGTGCCAAGGCTACGGGTGCAGGTGGTGTGGGTGGGGGCCCTGGGGTGGGGAGCATGGCCCAGGCAGCTCGTTGGTGCTCGGCAGGAAGAGTCAGGGTCTGCGCTGACCACCCTTGTGTTTGGAACCTAGACATCCCCCCTTGCCTGGACTCTGAACTGACGGAATTCCCCCTGCGCATGCGGGACTGGCTTAAGAACGTCCTGGTCACCCTGTATGAGAGGGATGAGGACAACAACCTTCTGACTGAGAAGCAGAAGCTGCGGGTAAGTGGGCTCTTCCCAGCTGTCCCAGGGTGTCTCAGCCGGCCAGCTGTCCCAGCCGGCCCCGTGCTGGTGAAGATCCAGTCCCATTCCTAGAACTGGTCCCCCAGCTGTGGGGTGGCCTCCTGCTCTGGAGCATGCATTTACCCCTGAGCACCAGGACACACACTTCTCTTCCCGCCTTTGGATGCTTGTAGTGCACATTAACATCTTAGAGGCTCTGAGAAGTCCTGCAGCAGAGACCTGCTCCCTTTGTTTAACCCAGCATTAAACAAAAGAGACACAAACAGCCCTATTCCTTTTTTCCTTTGGAGTCTGTGGATCTTAAACTTTAATGGCATATTACGTATCCCAAGATGCTGATAAAATGCAGATTCCTTGGCCCCCACCTCAGGGCACTGAAACAGTGTCTTTAGAAAGCAAGGCCTAGGAAGCTGCATTCTAAACACTGTGCAGGTGATTTATTTATTTATTTATTTATTTTTGAGACAAAGTCTCACCCGCTGCCAGGCTGGAGTGCAGTGGTGTGATCTTGGCTCACTGCAACCTCTGCCTCCTGGGTTCAAGTGATTCTCCTGCCTCAGCCTCCCGAGTAGCTGGGATTACAGATGTGTGCCACCATGCCCTGCTAATTTTCACATTTTTATTAGAGACACGGTTTCATTATGTTGGCCAGGCTGATCTCGAACTCCTGACCTCAGGTGATCAGCCTGCCTCAGCCTCCCAAAGTACTGGAATTACAGGCGTGAGCCACTGCATGCCTTCCCCAGGTGATTTTGATGTGAGTAGCTATACAGAGAATTCTTTGAGATCATCCTAGGCTTCTGTTTTTGTGAATGACATGCTGGTCCCCATATATGACACCTCCTTCCCCTCACTGTGAGCTTTGGTCTGGCAAGTCTCTGCCAGCTCTGGTCTCCTGGCAGGGGTGGGAGGGCCCGACTGGTCAGGACAACCTCCATGGACCCCTTGACACACACGGTCTCTGCTACCTCAGGTGAAGAAGATCCATGAGAATGAGAAGCGCCTGGAGGCGGGAGACCACCCCGTGGAGCTGCTGGCCCGGGACTTCGAGAAGAACTACAACATGTACATCTTTCCTGTGCACTGGCAGTTCGGTCAGCTGGACCAGCACCCCATTGACGGGTAAGACCCCTGGCCCTGGAGTGGACAGAGTCGTGACTCAAGGCTGACAGGTGCACTAGCTACGGCCAGAAATCCTCCCAGCAGCCTATGCTGCTCCCAGCCCCGGCATCCACAGTTTGCCTGGGGAGTGGAGCGGAAGGATGAGGCATCTGGAGAAAAGATGTGGACCTGGGAGAAAAAAAGCAGCAAGACACTCTCATGCCAAGGTGAAAGTCAGTGGGAGCTCAAAATAGCTCCATCATCCTGCAAGTGCTAGGCTTGGATACCTGGATAACGAGGGAGTGTGAGTTAGGAAGGAGTATCAGGCTCCAGGGCTGGCAGGGGCCAAGGAGGGGTCAGCCACGTACTTCCTCTTCTTCAGCAGAATATCCAGGGCAGAGCAGCCACCTGGTACTGTCTAAGCCCCCTCCTGAGGCCCCGCCCCAACAGGGCCCACCTGACCCTGGAAGTTATCCAAAATAGCCTGTCTATTTTGCAAGGCCATGGTTCAAGGGCTCTTATCCATTGTCCAAATGAGTTATGAGGACCTGTGCAACTGCTCTGCAGAACAGGCAGGAAACTGTCCAGGTAGCAAAATATTGAGTGTACATTTTGTGCCCTGCAGTATTCTAGGCAGGGGATTGAACAGCAATCAGAGCTGGCATGGTCCTTGCCCTCATGGACTCTACTCTGTTCAAACCCTTGTCACTACCTTCTGAACTTCTCTTGTGGTGATGAAGCGAGAGCCCCCGCTCAGCCTCAGATGGAGCAAGCCACACCTGCACCTTCCCAGCGTCGTTTTTGCTTTGTCCTTGGGGTGTGGAAGCAGAGCATCACACAGAGGGGAAAGGAAGGGCTGTCTTACTCACATACCCAGGGAACCTCGTCTCTAGGATGCTCACCCCTAGCTCTTTGTCCAGCCCGTGTGCCTGGAGTCCGCCCACCCTGTCAGTGATCCCTACGGCTGGGGTCTCCTGAGCTCTGGGAATCTCCCGGCCACTTCTCTCCCAGGCTCTTGCCATGGCTGTGATCCAACTGAGTCACTCACTGTGGCAGGGAGGGGGAAAGCCAAGGGGGAACATCTGGAGCTCAGGCAAAGCAATTGGATCCCACTGCAACAGAGGGCCTGGAGGGAGGCTTGCAGATGGGGTGCAAGGCTGCACATCTGGGAAAGTGCTCCAGCCTGGGCAAGGGGACCCGCTTCCTCCACCTCCCATCCTAGAGCTGTAGGTGACCTTGCCTGCATTCCTGCCCCTCCCTGGGCCTTGGTTTTCCACCAGTACAATGAAGGGGAGGAGAGTGTTCCTATCAGTTCAAACATTGTGTGATTTCTTTGGTGACCTGGGTGGGGCTGGAAGTTCTAGAAGTTAAGAAGACAACTGGAGTCACACTGTTCCCTGGAGATCTTGGTGGCGGGGTGGGGTGTGTTTTAGGGACAAGTAGTTGGGGGCTCTGGGGAGCAAAGAAAAAATTATACACATGCTTTGGAGTCTAAGGGCAGCAGGGAGAATAGGGAGGGAGCGCAGTGGGGGGGACGGCCAGAGGGCCTCCCTCTCAGACATTACACGATCCACAAGCCAAGCTCTGTGAAGATGCTTAGAGCTCCTGCCGACCCTCACTGCCAGTCCCAGTCCCTTCCCACATTCCTCCCCAGAAGGCAGCACTGTCACCAGATTGGTGTGTGTTTTTAGACCCTTTGCCAGGCATTCACAGCTGTGTAAATGTGTGTCCACAGACAATATACAGGGGTGTGTCATGCCAGATTTTGATCTACCCATAGCAGAAGTGCTGAATATTTTGATTTTAAGTTTCTGTGCCCCCGTTCTCAGCCAATTAGAGAATAATCAAATACACCAAAAAGACCTTTGCTTTTGAGCCCATGAAACCCTAGAGCTGGAAGGGCCCTTAGTAATTACGGCCAACTCCTCTTCTTTGCTGGAAGGAGAAACTGAAGTTCTGAATGAGGCACTGCTGTTCTCTGAGTCTCAGAGCAGTCAGCAGCAGGGCTAGGGGTAGACTTGGGATGCTGGCTATTTTGTCCTGCTTTAAACATCCTTTCCTCCATGCTCTGGGGCAGGCTAACTCCCCGGCTGCCCCCCAAGGCTGGGCGTGGGGCTTTTCCACACCTCAGGCCCTCCCTTGCCTCCTTCCCTGCAGGTACCTCTCCCACACTGAGCTGGCCCCACTGCGTGCTCCCCTCATCCCCATGGAGCATTGCACCACCCGCTTTTTCGAGACCTGTGACCTGGACAATGACAAGTACATCGCTCTGGATGAATGGGCCGGCTGCTTCGGCATCAAGCAGAGTGAGTGGACAAAGGGGCCAGGGCATGGGCAGAGGCACTGGTCCCGGGATGCCGGGTGTCATCCCCATTCTTCACTCTCTTGGTCTGTCTGTCTGTCCTCTCTGCCTATCTCTGCTCTGTCTGCCTGTTTGACTCCCGTCTCGCTGTGTCTTCCTGATCCTTCTCTGTCCATCCAACTGTCCCTCTCTCTTTCCTTCCTCAAGCGTTAGCACTCACCCTGTGCCAAACACTATTTTGGGAACTGGCAGGCACACGGAAAGGAAACAGGAAGCGTGACTTGGCAGCATGTGTAAGAGACAGACAGGGACAGGCCCGAGACAGGGAGAATGAGATTCCTACATCACTGACTTCCTGGGTGACCTCGGATGGCCACCTAGACCCCTGCCCCTGGGGATGGGTGGGAGTCCCCCGACCCCTTGGGAAGTGCATCATCATCGACACAGCCTTATTTTTAACCCTGCTCTTTTCTTGCTTTGCAGAGGATATCGACAAGGATCTTGTGATCTAAACCCACTCCTCCCTCAGTACCGGATTCTCTGTCTTTAACCCTCCCGTTCCTGTTTCCCCCAATGTTTAAAATGTTTGGATGGTTTGTTGTTCTGCCTGGGGACAAGGTGCTAACGTAGATTTAAGTGAATACATTAACGGTGCTAAAAATGAAAACTCTAACCCGAGACGTGACATTCTTAGTTGTAACCTAACCATTAAGGCCTTTTGCACACTCATTAACAGTCCCATTTTTCTCTTGCCACTTGTAGCTTTGCCCATTGTCTTATTGGCATACGGGTGGACATGGATCTGCTGGGCTCTGCCTTAAACACACATTGCAGCTTCAGTTTTTCTCTTTAGTATTCTGTTTGAAACTAATACTCACCACGTCAGGCTTCGTGTTCATTTCATTTCAGGGTATTGGCTGCCTATGGGCTTCCCCAGGTGGCCTGGAGGGGAGCAAAGGGAAGTAACAGACACATGATGTTGACAAGGATGTTTCTGGGACTAGAGAGAGGCTCAGGGGAGGGAGAGATCCCTGCAGAACCCACCAGCGGGAACGTGGTTTGCCAGAGGCTGTGACTGAGAGAAAGATTCTGGGGCTGCGTTGTGAACATACAGAGGTTCTCACATAAGCCCGGTTCTCACCACGTCCTCCTTTACCTTTCAGTGCAGTTTCTTTTCACGTTAGGCTGCTTGTTCAGACTTTCGGGAGCATGGACTGTCAGTTCTCCGGGAAGGGGTCCGCGCATCCCGCAGGGCTTCTCCTCCTCCGTCTGTTGGAGAATCAGGGCTCTTCTCAGGGGCTCTGGGGACTGGGAGGCTGTTTCAGCCAGGAAGGCCAAAATCAAGAGTGAGATGTAGAACGTTGTAAAATAGATAAAGTGGAGTTGGCGAATTGATTGTTTTTTTTCCCCACATTTGAGTGACTGTCATAAGGTTTCTAGCATGTTCCTCCTTTTCTTCACCCTCCCTTTTTTTTTCTTCTATTAATCAAGAGAAACTTCAGAGTTAATGGGATGGTCGGATCTCACAGGCTGAGAACTCGTTCACCTCCAAGCATTTCATGAAAAAGCTGCTTCTTGTTAATCATACAAACTCTCACCGTGACGTGAAGAGTTTCACAAATCTTTCAAAATAAAAAGTAATGACTTAGAAACTGCCTTCCTGGGTGATTTGCATGTGTCTTAGTCTAAGTCACCTTATTATCTTGACACACAAATGCACGAGCATGCATGTCTATACACTACTACAAAAGTGCAAACCTTTGCAAACACATTATTATCCTTTTGCACATACACCTGTACACACACACACACCGGCATGTTTACACACAGGGAGTATATGGTTCCTAGGAGCACTAACTTAGCTGTTTTCATTTAATGATGTGTGGTTTAACCCTTTTTATCATTACACACCATTATCAACACCAGACTGAGCAGCCATGTCTTTTCATTAATCATGGTCGTTCATTCATTCATTCACCAAATATTTATGATGTATCTACTCTGTACCAGGTCTCATGCCAAGCACTGGGGACTCAGTGATGGCAAAGCAGACAAAGCATTTGTTCTTTTGGAGCTTAGAGTCCAGGAGGAATGCATTAATGACATGACCAAATATAAATTGCAAGATGTCACAGGTGCAATGAAGGGAGAGTAAGAGAGACCATGAGTGTGTGTCACAGGAGGTCACGGCATTATTCTAGTGCTGCACAGTTCCCTATGGCAGCCACTACCCACATATAACTTGTTAAGACTTAAATTTAAATTAATTAACATTCCAAATGCAGTCTCCCAATCACACTAGCAACATTTCAAGTGCTTCCGAGCCGTGCGTGATTAGTGGTTACCCTGTTGAATCGGTCAGATGTATAATGTTTTGATTGTTTTTAAAAATTTTACTTCTCTTTCAAAAATTTATTTTGAGTTAGATGTATAACATTTTCATCATCACAGAAAGTTCTATTGGTCAGCGCTCTTCTAGATCATCATAAGACTACAGAGCACTTTTCAAAGCTCATGCGTGTTCATGTTAGTGTCATATTTTTAGCTGGGGTTTTGAGACCTCCCTTAGAGATAGAGAAACAGACCCAAGAAATGTGCTCAATTGCAATGGGCCACATACCTCGAACTCCAGGTGTCATTTCCCCTCTCTTATTTTAAGTTATGTTAAGATTCCTAAAATAAAAGCTTCTAAAAAATCAAACCGTATTCTGGTGTTCTCTTCTACACCATGGGAGGGAGAGCAGTACGAAAGATGGCCCATTTGGTCCTGGCCTTTGAGGAATGCACGTCCAGCACTACTCTCATAACCTCTAGGAATCTGCAGAGATGAATTAAAGTAAATTTCAGCATTGGCTCATTCAGTTATTCGGCGACATTCATCAGGTAGCTGCAATGTGTTAGGGGGTTTATGAGTAGGCAGGGGTTCATGCTCCTTGCTCCCCTGGAGCTTTCTAACATTCTAGCAGGCAGACCATACATAAGCTTGCAATACCGTTTCTGATAAAAACATGTGCTGTAAAGGAAATAAAGCAGAGAACTATCATGGAAAATGACTTGGACCGGGTGGTTCTTCAGGTAGGGTGGGAAATGTGACATTTGCCCTGTGGACTGAATGACGCAGTCCGTGGCTAGGTCAGCCCTGGGCAGATCATACATGGAATGCACATTATGATCACAGCAGCTCTGCCACCAATTTACTGAGGTTCAGGGAGCCTGGGTGACTTGGTCATGTGATGAGGCACTGAAGAAGGGGGAGAACTGGAATCCGGAGCTTTCTCCCTCATATCTGGATGTTTCCCTAGAGGGAGCACCACAGTTTAAAAAAAAAAAGCCAGCATCAAAGAGCCATGATGCATGAATCAGCCCAGGGCCTGGGAGGACAGGATAGGGCTGCATGCCCTGCTGGCTTCAGCAAAATTAATCAGCTGAGTTAGCAGGGACCCTCAGAATCCAGAATCCTTAAGGGCAAAGCTTCCATATCCTTCTTCTATCTGTGCTTCTCCCCACTTTAAATCAAATTTTTATTAAAAAAACAAAAAAATTCACATTAAAAAAATTGTATCATTACCTTAGATGAAAAATTAGTATCATTTACCATAAATAGAGATAAACCTTAAAGATAAATATGGTAAAAATACACATTCAATGAAAAAACAATGTTATGCAGTTATAAATGTGCCTTGTGCTTAAAGAATGCTGTTTCTTGTTAAAAGAAGAAATCTTAAGAGATTTTTGTTTGTTTGTTTTTGTTTTTTTTGAGGCGGAGTCTTGCTCTGTCTCCAGGCTGAAGCACAGTGGTGCGATCTTGGCTCACTGCAGCCTCTGTCTTCTGGGTTCAAGTGATTCTTCTGCCTCAGCCTCTCGAGAGCTGGGATTACAGGCACCCACCACCATGCCCAGCTAATTTTTGTCGTTTTAGTAGAGACAGGGTTTCACCATGTTGGCCAGGATGGTTTCAATGGTTTCAATCTCTTGACCTCGTGATCTGCCCGCCTTGGCCTCCCAAAGTGTTGGGATTACAGGCGTGAGCCACCACACCCGGTGAGATGTTCTTGTTGATAGAAAGACTGAAGGAGAATTGAATTGTAATTAATTCAGTGTTAATGTCAAATTCATAGCTCACCTAAAATCATCTCCCGGACTGAAGTGGTGAGCATCCCTTCCTTCAGGCACTGATTCTTCATGGGAAAGTGTGGGTCCTTTGGAGATCATTCTGGCCCCCTGAACCCTTCATTGAGGAGGAGTTGGCCAGGCTCTTGATGAAGTTGGAGCCATCCAGGCCAAAGGGGCCAGAGAGTGGAAGCAGCCCTCCCTCCATTCCTGCTACAGAGCTGGATGGAGTCTCAGTCCAGTGACCCAACACTCTGAGCTTGTTTCCTCATCGGTAAAATTCCTGACAATAATGGTCCTTGCCTCATAGGTTGTTGTGTCTGGCATAGAGAAAGCCAACAAATAATCATCGTAGTCACCATAATAATTATCATCATCATCGTCAACTACCACTTCCAACTTAAATGTGAGAAATCTGCTCTCTCCTTACTGCCTAGACTGGTCCTTTATTCCTGGCCTTCCATGAGCCATAAAACATTACAATTTCTTCCAGACCACACTCCGTCTGTGAAGGGACTCAGGGCTGTCTCAGTTCTATTAGGCTGTACTGGGCTGACTGTTGTCTGCACTGGTTTTGGCTACAGGACTGCAAGGGTTAAACACTTCCAGCCAGAAACAGAAAAATAAGGGTACTCTAAGGATGCAAAGGGGCCCTGGATGGGGTGATAGGAATCAGGAATCTAATTTTCAGGACAGATGTGTGAACCTGGACAAGTGCCTACCCCTCTAGGAGTTCAGTCTTTTCTAAATACTGGTAGATGGGGAGCTGGGTGAGATGGTCCTATCTTCAGACACTCTGATCTTTCTTTCTCTCCTTCTGAATAGGCTGTCCTAGGGATGGGCAAATCTGGACTCTCCCAGGTCTTACAACCTGGTTTCCAGATGGCCCCCCAGAGCCAGCGGGACCCAGCTGCCTCCTGGCTGAGCCATCAGCTGGAGAGGTGGCTGAGGAGGGTTAGGGCGCCCCCTGCTGGGGTTGAGAAGAAAAGCTCCTAGACTGTGCAACGCATCTTAACATCCAATCCGGACCCACAGAGGCCATCTAGTCCAGCCCTCTCATTTCTCAGATGGGGAAACAGGTTGAGAAGTTCAGAGATGCAGAAGCTACTCCCTCAAGTAGAATTACCAGACAAAACAAAAGACTCCTAGTTAAATTTGAATTTCAAGTAAACAACAAATCGTTTTTTAGTATACATATGTTCCATGCAACATTTAAGACATATTTCTACTAAAAAATTATTCGTTGGAAGTCTGAAATTTGAAATTAAGGAGGCATCCTGTTTCTTTGCTAAATCTGCCAACCGTACCTCGAAGTCCACCCACTGTGTTAATGTCTGAGCTCGGACTGCATCCTGGACATAGGTCAGGGCTTCTCCATCATGCCTGACCAATGTCTTTTGCCTGCAGCTCTGCCCAGTACTCAGCAGGAGCATAGGAAATGCTTGTTGACATCCTTCTGGGAGACAGCAAGTGGAAGAACATCTGAATCCTCGCTTTGATGATCACCAGGAGTGTTTCAGACAGGAGGTGGGTCCTACTCTACCCCAACCTCTGCTCCCATTAAAAACCCACCAGCAGAGTGTAAATTAGTTCAACCATTGTGGAAGACAGTGTGGTGATTCCTCAAGGACCTAGAAATAGAAATTCCATTTGACCCAGCAATCTCATTACTGGGTATATATCCAAAGGATTATAAATTGTTCTATTATAAGGACACATGCACATGAATGTTCATTGCAGCACTGTTTCCAATAGCAAAGACCTGGAACCAACCCAAATGCCCATCGATGATAGACTGGACAGGGAAAATGTGTCACATATACACCATGGAATACTATGCAGCCATAAAAAACGATGAGTTCATGTCCTTTGTAGGGACGTGGATGAAACTGGAAACCATCATTCTCAGCAAACTGACACAAGAACAGAAAATCAAACACTGCATGTTCTCACTCATAGGTGGATGTTGAACAATGAGAACACATGGACACAGGGAGGGGAGCATCACACACTGAGGTCTGTTGGGGGGAACTTGGGGAGGGATAGCAGAGGGTGGGAAGTTGGGGAGGGATAACATGGGGAAAAATGCCAGATATAGGTGATGGGGAGAAAGGCAGCAAATCACATTGCCATGTGTGTACCTATGCAACAATCCTGCATGTTCTTCACATGTACCCCAAAACCTAAAACGCAATAAAATATATATTAAAGAAAAACCCACCATGCAAAGTTTTAATGACAGAGATGTCTAACATCCCTGCCCAGTCTGGTTTACTAGGTTAGGGAGGGGTCTGGCCATCTGCAGTTTTCAAAAATTCCCTGAGGATTCTCATGCATAGCGTAGTTACCTATAAGGAAGAACTACTTGGATGGGATAGACTGAAAATGGCACATATCAGTAATTGTCAATATTCACTATGAACAAAAATCATTGTGGGTGAGGGAAGAGGAGTGAGGAAGAAATGTCAAATCTGCAAAAACGCAGATTCCCAGGTCTACTTCCAGGAATTCTGATTGACTAGGTCCAGATTGGGACCTTTTGATAAACACACATATGTATTTGTAATGTGTTTTGTTTCTTAAAAAATGAAAACAGCCGGGCGTGGTGGCTCACGCCTATAATCCAAGCACTTTGGAGGCCAAGATGGGCGGATCACCTGAGGTCGGGAGTTCAAGACCAGCCTGACCAACATGGTGAAACCCCATCTTTAAAAAAAAATAAAAAAAAAAAAAAATGAAAACAGAACAGAAACAAATATGGACAAATAGTAAGACTCTTAGAAGCAGATATTAAGTACATGAACAATCACTATTCTATTCACTAGAATTCAAATATTTCACTAAAATACTTTTAAAACTTAAGTGGATTTTAGGGGATTGTAAGTCAGATGATCAGAAAACCAGACCTTAAGAAGTATTGGCTTGGAGGTAAAGGAGTGAAGAGAGTCACCCACTTCCAAATACATATTCGGTGCCCCCCATACCCAAGAGCTGGGAGAGTTGAGGAAGTTTCCGGGAGGAGACGGGCAGGACCTGGTCTTGAGGAGTGGGTGCGATTCAGAGGAGAGGGAATTATGACCACCAGGAAGCAAGCAATCTGTGCAAACAGGAAAATCAGTGCCAGGAGGCTTGGGTTGTATCTTGGCCATAGCTGGTGCCTTGCAAATGACCTCCGGAGTCTCCTGTTACTGCGACCTCAGTCAGTACACTGCCCACACAGTGGCCTCCTTTCTGTTCCTGAAACAGGCCGAAGTCAGTCCTGCCTTCAGGCCTTCGCACTGGCTGTCCCCTCCGGAACTGTGCTCTTTCCCCAGCTTTTGGCCTGCCTCTTCTGCACGCTCAGCTTCTCAGTTCAGATGCCTCCTTCTCAGAAAGGCTTTGCTGCCTGCCCCTCTGACTACCGTCTCTCCTTCATATCCATGAACACAAGCCGGCATTATTATCCTGTTTATTTGCTGTCATTGCCTGGCCACCTTTCACCCCTTCCCACTCTGCCCCACTGAACTACAAAATGTAAGTTACATGAGGACAGAGACCTGGTCTCTTCTGCTCATTGCTGTGTCCCCAGCCCTGAGCACTTGATACACACTAAATGCTCAGCCAATATATGTTAAGAAGATGAATTAATTAGTGAGAGGTTGGTAAGGCCAGAGTAGGAAAAGCCCTGGAACCGAGGAACAGGACAGATGGACACTGGAATCTGAGACACTGAAAAGCTTTCAGAACAACCCTGATGAGGGCACAAGAATGGGCATCTGTTTTCGGAATCCAAGAGCACATGGATTTCTTAGAAGTTTGTTTTCATTAGATGGGAGGTTCCCAAAGTTATTATGTGATGTGGTAAGGAAAATGGCTTCAGCCAGGCTAAAATGTAATGGCTTCTCAGGCTCACAGGCTACGTGCAGGCTCACAGGCTAGTGATAAGGCACTACGATTAATCAGGCCAACGCCAGGTGCAGACACCAGCCTCATTTCAATGGAATTCAAGAACTCGCCGCTCAGGGTCACATGGACCCTGAGAAGAAACCCCCTGTCTCTAGCTGCTGGCCTTGGCTTCTGAACAAACTGCTTGCTTACTGATATTGGGAGTTTTCACTGTCTCTAACTGCTGACCTTGGCTTCTGTACAAACTGCCTGCTTGCAAAGATCCCCAGTCCCCCCCCCCGGAAAATCCCCAGCCCCCCAAAAGTGTTGTTTAGCATAAAAGCCCAGTTCTCCCTCAACTCGGGGCCACGGGTTGGAGAGACATGAGTCCTCCGTGGTCGCCGGCAATAAAGACCCTGCAATTCGTCATACTTTTGTCTTGGTGCTGATCTTCTTATCTCGCTAAAAATACAACAATTAGACTCCATAACTCCTTTTAATAATAAGCAGAGATATAGATAATGCAATAGACCTGGAGTCATAGAGCCATTCGTTGTGATCCTTGATTCATGACTCACTGTCACTGGTTGGTCTCTGCATAACTCTCTTTTGCTTTTCTCATCTGTCTATCATCTACTCACCTATCAATCATCTATATCTATCGTCTTTTGATTGCCTATTTATCATCTATATATCTATCAAGCTATGATGTAGCCATTATCCATCTGTCTGTCTATCATCCATCAAATAATATATTGAACACCCATGAGCCTACCTCCCAGTGTGAGAACTGGAACACTGGTCACACCTGTGTTTGTTCTCTATCCTGTCTCTCTGTGTTTACCATGTGAAGTGACCACTCTCTTGAATTTTGCGTTTATCCTTCCCTTTTGTTTAAAACTAAATATCACTTCCACATTGTCTAGTGATTAGGAAAAAATAATGAATAAATAAATATCACAGCAACACAAACAAAAACACACCCACACATATGCCCATATATATCTAAGCAATATGTTCTATTATCTTAGATAATTTAAACATTGATAACAAATGCTTTGTTTTTACACTGATAAAACAATTATAAATAATGTCCTGAGTCCTGCCCTTTTCACTCAACGATGCCTTATGAGGTCAGGCTTATCCATATTGTTGTATATAGCATGTTGCATTCATCTGCACTGCTGTATAAGATTTTGTGCTGTGTTTGTGTAATAACTTCTTTATTCTCCTATTTATGAGTGGTTGGTTTTTCTTCTTTCGTGAATAACTGCTACACAAACATTAAGAGTTTCTCTGGGACCTGTCTCCTAAGTAAATATATACCTAGGAGTGGAAGGAATTCTGGGGGTGCAGGAGTGTTAGTCAGGGTCTAATCAGGAAATATAGAAACCACTCTATGGATTTTTTTTTTTTTTTTAAAGATGGGGTTTCACCATGATGGCCAGGCTGGTCTTGAACTCCTGACCTCAGGTGATCCACCCACCTCGGCCTCCCAAAGTGCTAGGATTACAGGTGTGAGCCACCACGCCCAGCTCACTCTATGGATTTTTAGATACTTTTAATTTTGAAATAGTAACAGAGTCACAAGAAGTTGCAAAAATAGTACAGAAAAGTACATGTATCTTTCCCCCATTTTCTCCCAATAATAACATCTTAGATAGCTATAACACAGTATCAAAGCCAGATCACTGATATCGGCACAATCCACAGACCTTATTCAGATTCACCAGGGTTACATGCATCTGTTTGAGTATGTACATAGTTCTATGCACACATAAAACTTCATTACACATAGATTTGTAAAACCACCACCACAATCAAGATGCATAACTGCCCCATCACCGCAAAGACCCCACTGGCTACCCCTTTTTGGGCACACCGACTTCCTTCTCCAATCCCACCTCTGCCTTTAACCCTTGGCAACCACAAATCTGTTCTTTACCTCAACAATTTTGTCATTTCTAGAAGGTTATATAAGTGGAATCATACAGTATGTAACAATGTGAGGCTGACTTTTTTAGTTGGTAACATTCTCTTGTGTTCCAACAAAGTGGTTGCCTGTACCAATAGTTTTTTCCTTCTCGTTGCTGAGTAGTATGGTAATCAATAGCTGAGAAGCCTCATGGGAGGCAATGAGGCAACCCATAAATTAACAACAGCAGGAAGCTGTTACTACTCCTCCCTAGGACTAGAAAAACAAAGGGTTAGTGTCACCAGAGCCCAGGGCCAGGGTCCCCTGGTAGAAGAAGAATCATGGTTGGCCATCCTGTCGGAACTGGACCCACGGGAAAGCTGTGGCCACCACAGGGGATGCTACCGGAGAGGAGTAGGGGAGGGTACTGGTTGAGAAATACCTTGGCTTTCCCCTTCCTTCCACCTTCCATTCTCTTTCTTTCATTGGCTGAACCCAACTGGAAGCAAGATGACATGGTTGCCAAGACGGGTCACCTGTCACGGTCACCCTGCTGGAAAACTGAGCCCGGAGAGGTATAGCAAGGAGTGGATCTGAGGCCAGACAGCCCCAGGACCTGCACAGCAGCCTGTGTGAGTGTTTGATTTTTACAAGATAATGCCACACTGTTTTTCTAAGTGAGGGTCCTAATGTACACCCTCACAAGCAATCTATAAAAGATCCCATGGATCCATATGTTCTCCAATACTTGTATTGTCCGGCTTTTAAAATTTTGCCATTTTAGTGGACATAAAAGCTTATCTTATTGGATCTTGATTTACATTTCGCATGAGGTTGAACGCCTCCATATGTTGGCCATGTGCATTTCTTCTTTTATAAATTCCTTTTCTTTTGTCCATTTCTTTCTGTTTCTTCTTCTTTCTTGTTGATTTGTAAGACTTCTTTATATGTTCTTGGTAATAAACCTTTGCCAGTTGTAAATCTTGTGAATCTCCTCCAGGTATGCAGATTGTCTTTTCACTTTAAGTGAATGCAAATATTTACACTACTCTGCGATAAAATTCATAGACAAAGTAAATTAACTTTAACAAATCAATATGATATCTTAACTGTAACATGAAAGCAGAAATATGAGTAGTTATAATAAAACAAAACTTTGCCTGGGCGCAGTCGCTCACCCCTATAATCCCAGCACTTTGGGGGGCCGAGATGGTCGGATCACCTGAGGTCAGGAGTTCGAGACAAACCTGGCCAACATGGTGAATCCCTGTCTCTATTAAAAATACAAAAATTAGCTGGGCGTGATGTCAGGTGCCTGTAATCCCAGCTACTCAGGAGGCTGAGGCAGAAGAATCGCTTGAACCCAGGAGGCAGAGGTTGCAGTGAGCCAAGATTGTGGCACTGCACTCCAGCCTGGGCGATAGAGCAAGACTCTGTCTAAAATAAATAAGTAAAATAAAAATAAAACAAAACTTTTCAGTACACAAATGCTGAGGCATGACTGCTTTAGAAAACATAATAAAATTGTCAGATGTGTATGCCTACTTAGAAGAATAAAGTTTAGATTTAAGAAGATAGAGCAGCATTCCCATATAGGAAGCACAGAGAAAGCAAGAACAGAGGTATGAATTAACATGAAGAACAGGCAGAACTTATTCGTGTGTAATAGCAGAGGAAGGATAATAGTGTTAACTGAGAAGGAAATGGCATGCTAAAAGAGATTACAAAGTGTGGAAGAAGAGAAGGTGAGGAGAGCTGTGAGTCCTGCAAATGAGTTGGGCCTTGTGTATAAGTACAGGGTCAAAATCTTGAGCTTTAGTGACACTTGAGGACATGGAACTACTCATACTGTCATGGAGGCCCATGAGCAACTCCCCACATGTCCAAGATACATTCGGCCTCTGATTTGTCAACAGACTTGAGACCATATCCTTTAGGAGGTGATGGGGACCACATGATGATTGAGGAAAAAGATAAAGAAAAATTACACTATAAGGGGCATACAGAATTTATGTGGTAGATATCTGGGGACAGTATCAGTCAGACTGGAAAAAACAGGCAACCAAAAGACACATACGTAAGTTAAGAACATAATTTTTCACAACATAGCTTTCTTATTTTGTGCTACCAAAAATTTAAAAACATAAAACAAGGCAATAATATATTTTTTAAATGCAAAGAGTTATGGCTACAAATGCAGACGGACACAAGTGGGTTGAACAGGTGATCCCCACACAAGCGACACTGGTGACAGGATTTTGTGAGATGGTGAACAACTTTTGCTCTGGACCAAGCAAAGTTCAAGCATCCCTTAATTTACAGGGTCTTTGCAATTCAATATATCTTAAATGCAAAACGACAACAACAAGCCAGGTGTGGTGGCGCCGGCCTGTAGTCGCAGGTGCATGGGAGGATGAGGTGGGTGGGTCTCTCGGGCCCAGGAGTTGGGGCTGCAGTGAGCTACTATGATCAAGCCACTGCACTCCAGCCTGGGCAACACAGACCATCTGTAAATGCAACGAAACAACACACAACAGCACAAACCTAAACAACTTTGTTAATGTTTGTGAAGGGGAGTTAGTTCCAAGCTCAGATCATCCGTTTTCTGGAAAGCCACGAAGGAGGTGAGACAATTCTTCACGTGCACAACCATCCCATCCACTGCAGGACGCCTAGCTTCTCCAGCCCCTGCCCCACTAACTGCCAGTTAGAACACTTTACTGGAAGCTTATCGAGCGCTGCCGGCAGAGACCAGCAGGGGGAAGCCTGGCTCAAGGAATGAAAACTCCTGGGCACCAGGCTCCCCAGCCCGGACGAGCAGCTGAGCTAAAAGGTTTTCAGGACATTGAAGCAGTGAGCGTTCCTTCACCACCCACACCCATGCCACCACTATGCAGGTGGGGAAACTGAGTCTCAGAAAAGTGAAGGAATTTGTCATTTACTCAATGTCTACTTTTAGTGGCACAGCCAGAAAAGGAATCCAGTAAGCAGAAGCCCAAAAACCTAGAATGTCATCATCACTGTGCACTGAGAAACAGGTTCCTACCCCCAGTTCTCAGCCACTGGACAGATGGACAGGAGGCAGAGCCCTCTCTGCCCTAAGTCTAGCTGTTGAGCTTAGAAGAGAAGGCAGTGTGTGAAAGTCAGAAGAGTCAAGTCAGGAGACTGGTCTGGCTCCAGTCCCAAAAGTAACTGGATGACTCCATGACCCCAGCCAAGCAACTTCCATCTCAATTTTCTTTTTGAAATGAAAGTAATACACACGTGACAAAAATCTACCAAACAAAAAAACTTCAAACTGTGCATAAGGCTGTAAAATGAAGTGAATTAACTATGAATATTTTTTGCGTATTTTTTTGGAAATATATATTAAACTATAATAAAATAATACATAAGCATATACACATACTTTTGGTTGCATCAGTGGGATAACACCATACATTTTATGTGTTTTTGTTTGTTTGTTTGTTTGTTTGTTTTGAGATAAGTTCTCATTCTTTCACCCAGGCTGGAGTACAGTGGTGCAAACACAACTCATCAAATACTCGACTTCCTGGGCTCAAGTGATCCTCTTGCCTCAGCCTCCCCAGTAGTTGAGATTACAGGTGTGTGCCACCATGCCCAGCTAATTTTTTTTTTTGGTAGAAATGGGATCTCATTATGTTGCCCATGCTGGTCTTGAACTCCTAGGCTCAAACAATGCACCCGCCTTGGCCTCACAAAATGCTGGGATTACAGGAGTGAACTACCATGCCCAGCCATGCTTTGTTTTTAATCTTAAATATCACTTGCAGGCCGGGCACAGAGGCTCACACATGTAATCCCAGCATGTTGGGAGGCTGAGGTGGCAGAATCACTTGAGGTCAGGAGTTGAAGATCAGCCTGGCCGATATGGTAAAACTCATATCTCTACAAGAAATACAAAAATTAGACAGGGTGCGGTGGCTCACGCCTGTAATCCTAACACTTTGGAAGGCCGAGATGGGTGGATCACCTGAGTTCAGGAGTTTGACACCAGCCTGGCCAACATGGTGAAACCCCATCTCTACTAAAAATACAAAAAAATAGCTGAGCATGATGGTGGGTGCCTATAATCCCAGCTACTCAGGAGGCTGAGGCAGGAGAATTGCTTGCACCCGGGAGGCAGAGGTTGAAGTGAGCTGAGATCACGCCACTGCACTCCAGCCTGGGTGTCAGAGTGAGACTCCATCTCAATCAATCCGTCATCAGTTAATGTCACTCATAATCTTTCCATAGTAATGAGATATATTTGCCTCCTTCCTTCTGGTAGCTGCATGATATTTGGTAAAACCAGTGTAGCAGTTTAATGCTGCACTTACTGGTTAGCACATCCTTTGCTGTCTTTTGAGGTGTCTTGCACTGACCAAGCACACTACACATGACAACCTGGTCCATACATCTCTGTACACAGGTACAAGGATTTCTGTGGAATGAAGTTCCAGAAGTGGAATTGCTGCGCCAAAGAATGTATGTGTGTCTAAAGCATTGACAAATATTGCCAAAACAGCCTTCAAAATGCATCACTTTTAACCTCCTCTGGCACAGGAGAAGGCCACCTCATCTCCTGGTCAGCACTGGGAAGTACTCATCTTGGGTCCCTTGTTCTTTTCATCCATGAAATAAGAGGCTTCACTGGGAGCACTGGCTCAGGTCTGCAATCCCAGAACTTTGGGAGGCTGAGGCTGGAGGAATGCTTGAGCCCAGGAGTTTGAGACCAACCTGGGCAATACAGTGAGGCACTTTCTCTACATAAAATTTTTAAAAATTAGCTGAGCATAGTGGCGTGCATCTGAAGTTTCAGCTATGTGGGAGGCTGAGCGGGGAGGATTGCATAAGCCTCGAGGGAGGAGGCTGCAGTGAGCCAAGATTGCACCACTGCGGTCCAGCTTGGGCAACAGAGTGAGACCCTGTCTCAAAAATAAATAAATGAATAAACAAATAAGAAATAAGAGGGTTAGGCTGGATGATACTGAAGCTTCCTTGAATCTGTAACTACAGTTGCGATTCTTTCCTCTAAGCTGTCCAGCTTGAGGAGTAGAATGGGGCCATGTAAGTAGCTCATTTCTTCTCTCCTTCGTCCCTTTTCACTTTCTTCTTTCTCCCTGTCTAGTCCTAGGAGAGTAGAAAAGGCATGAGGCCACCCTCCTCCGGCCAGGAGACCTGGTTCTAGAGGCAGCCCTGCATCAGAACCGCTGCGGGAACTTACCTAAATCATTCCCCTCCCACCCTATCCATTTCCCACCTGGTTTAGCAACTGCCTTCCCTCTTTGAGCTCCCATGCCGGTCTCTTGAGATAACATCTTATGAAGTCTTTTGCCAAAAGCACGCCTTTTTCTGCCCCTGGAAGGAATTAGTTTCACTTGTTCTGAAGAAGAGTCTCTGCAGGTACCTGTTACTCCTGCCAAGAAACCTGAGAGGCCCCGAATTCCTCAACGCCTGGATCCCAGATTTGCTTAATCTGCTGCTGCTCCCTTCCAAGGGGTGCTGAGATGATGGAGTTACAAGCTGCTTAAAGGCTTACAGAGTGTCAGCTTGAAGGGAGGAGAGAGAGAGCGAGCGTCTGCCTCCACTTGGCTTGGCCTCTCTGATGAAAGAGCTTAGGAGAAGGGAGTGTTTACAGAGATCAATAAAGACACCCTGCAGGGGCCAGGCTTCCCTTGGGCTTCTCCAAGATGATTTAGGATTGACATCATCAAAGCCCATAGGGAAGACTCTTTCCACCCCAAAGTCTCTTAACACTAGATTCTCAGAGCCTGAAAGCCCATAGGGTTTGGGAAGAACAACAGGGTCTGCTCTGCCTTGCACAGCTCTGGAGGTCTTCATTTACACTGATTACAAAGCGAGCGGTGCACCAAAAAGGTACAAAGTGGGCTGGGCACAGTGGCTCAAGCCTATAATCCCAGCACTTTGGGAGGCCAAAGCAGGTGAATCATCTGAGGTCAGGAGTTCGAGAACAGCCTGGCCAACATGGTGAAACCCCATCTCTACTAAAAATACAAAAATGAGCTAGGTGTGGTGGCGCACGCTTGTAATCCAGCTACTGAGGAGCCTGAGGCAGGAGAATTGCTTGAACCTGGGAGACGGAGGTTGCAGTGAGCTGAGATTGCACCACTGCACTCCAGCCTCAGTAAAAGAGGAAAACTCCATCTCAAAAAAAAAAAAAAAAAAAAAAAAAGGTACACAGTGGTGCTGGTGACAATACTACAGCAGCTAGCAGAATCATTTTAAAATGTAAAATTGACAAAAACAAAACAAAAACCACCACCGACTCCAGTATTCTCAAAATAAAATCCCTAAAGCTCCTCATGATTCAACCCTATTTTTCTCTCCAATCTCATATCCTGCCATAGCTAAATTCCAGACACACTGACCTTATTTCTGGTCTCCAAGTGTGCCCAGTGGCCTAGCTGGTTCCTGCCTTAGGGCCTTTGACCAGCCTGCCTTTAGCCCTGCCCAAGGCTGGCTTCTTCTTGTTAGGAAAAGCTCATTGAAAACACCACTTTCTCAGGGAGGGAGCCTCTAACCATTCAGTCTAGAAGGGTCAGTCAGTGTCCCCAAGGTTTCTCTGTAAAATGAGGGTGGTACTCCTCATCTTACCTTCCTCCTCGGGCTCTTTCCATTCATTCCCACCTTACAGTTTAGGTTCCATCTGCAAGGAACGTGGGCACCCCCCTTTTTTCTTTTCTGTTTTCTTCTTCTTTTTTTTTTTTTTTTGAGACCGAGTCTCACTCACTTTGTGGTCCAGGCTGGAGTGCAGTGGCGCCATCTGAGCTCACTGTAACCTCCGCCCCCCAGGTTCAAGACATTCTTCTACCTCAGCTTCCCAAGTAGCTGGGTTTATAGGCACCCGCCACCATGCACGGCTAATTTTTGTATTTTTAGTAGAGACGGGAGTTCAACATGTTGACCAGGCTGGTCCCGAACTTCTGATCTCGAGTGATCTGCTCGCCTTGCCCTTCCAAAGTGCTGGGATTACAGGTGTGAGCCATCGCGCCCGGCCCTTGTGCACCTTTTGAATACATTGGTCCTTTTCCCAGCACATTATTTCCAAACCACTTACTTCAGTCATGCTTGTATCCACAGAACCAGGACCATGCCTAGCACTTCAGAGATGCTCAGAAGCATTTGCTGAACACTGAAGCAAGTCCAGGCAGTGTGGACATCCTGCAGGTTATAAAGTGCTCTACCTCCATGAAAGCCACCTCTAATAGCAGAGAAACAGAGTGCGAGTCAGGAGGAACCTCAAGTCTCCTAGCTTCACGGGTAGTTCTTCAAAAGTAGAGAACTTTTTCAGACTCCACAACCTCATAAATTGTGAGGCCGGTGATAATGACTCAATGAAACTCCTTCACACAAGAAAACTGAGGTTCTCCCAAAAGGGAAGATGACACGGAACATGAGTCGTTGAGCTGAATAACGAGAAGTCAGTTCTCATCCCTGTTAGGCCAGTGTACCCCAGTGCCTGTGAACAGAAAATGAACAAAGGGCCAGGCACTTAATGCCTGTAATCCCAGCACTTTAGGAGTCCACGGTGAGAAGACTGCTTGAGCCTAAAAGTTTGAGACCTGGGCAACCTAGTAAGATCCCATTTCAAAAAAAAAAAAAAAAGGCCAGGGGCGGTGGCTCACGCCTGTAATCCTAGCACTCTGGGAGGCTGAGGTGGGTGGATCACCTGAGGTCAGGAGTTCAAGACCAGCCTGACCATCATGGTGAAACCCCATTTAAAAAAAAAAAAAAATTAGCCAAGCTTGGTGGCACAGGCCAATCATCCCAGCTACTCTGGAGGCCGAAGTGGGAGGATTGCTTGAGTCTGGGAGACAGAGGAACTGTGCTGATGCCACTGCACTCCAGCCTCAGCAACAGAGGGAAATCCTGTCTCCAAAAAAAAAAACAAAAAACAAATAGAAGGGATTGCATAGCTTTAGTGACAATATATAGAAAAACGCAAGATTGTCTGTAGGAGCAGAGGGGATAACACACTTCCATCTGCCCCTCAGAACCTGCCATATGCCTCAAATGTGCAGCCATTCTCCTTTCATGAGTCGTGGGTGTGGTGTCTGCAGAGGACCCCTATGAAAAAGAAGAACTTTAGCAACATCTCATCCCACAGAAGACGTTGTTTCTCCAATAAGCCATCTGAAAAAGGAAAGAATGGGGTCCTGAAGGGGAAGAGAGTTCCAGGGAAAGGTGGTGTCTGTTATAAAGGGGGAGGTTTAGGGGCCTGGGCTCGGGGGCAGGAGAGCGGGAGGGAGGTGCGGCATCCACGCCAACCTCTGCCAATCTCATTTTGCCCCAGGCTGGCCTCAAACTTGAACCACAGAGAACTGTTCGAATGCCAACTAACAAACACAAGCAGCAAACAGAGAGCTGTGTGTGCTGGGGATAACCAGTCCCACGGGTTTGGGTGTAGCGGAAAGCAGTGCTCAGGGTTTGGAACAGATGGCTTTCAGAAAGCTGAGGAGGAGAGAGAGGGCCACCCCCTAGCTCCCTGTGCCACCCCACCACCACCCCTGCAGCCAGTGCTCACAGGAATACTTGGCATCAGAGGCACCTCCTGGGGGGGGTGCTCTAGACCACACAATCTGAGCCCCTGTCCTTTCATCCTGCCCCCCCGAAGGGTGGAGTAGGGTGGACCCAGGGGGCTGCCTCTAGTGCTTGGACAGCTGGGATGGGCAGAAAATGCGCAAGTTCAGCAAGACTCTGATATTCCAGCTAACACACTCAGAGCTGTCCACACCCTGCTCCCTGCGGTCAGCAACTAAAAACACCTACGAGAAACTCATGCAACAAATAATGTCAACAGTAGAAAGGTACCGGATAGTCCCTGGTTCTGTTGCAAGGTTTGTTCCATTCATCCTCTGCTGTTTCAGGGATGGAAATGAAGCCTAAGAACTGTTGCTGGAGCTTAGTTAGAAGGATACTGAATAGGCCTTCAAAGGGCATATAATTTTTCTTCCTCTCTCTTTATTCAAAGCCTATCTGCTTCTAAAGTCTCAGCTAAAGTCCTTTCCAGTCCACAGCAACTTTCTCCCCTCTGAGCTCTGGTGTGCTGTTTTCTTCACCTGTGGGTTACATAGGCTGCCCATGTCACCACTGATTATGACATGTCTCCCCAACTCATCCTCAAGCTCCTAAGTCAGGGGGATCATGGTGCCTTCTCTCATACCCTGGCACAGTGCTGAGCACACACTAGGAGACCCTGATCCGAGTTTGGAGCTGGATGGAAACTCAGTCACTATCATTGTTCACTCCCCTCTTGTTCTAGATGAAGAATCCAAGGCCCAGAAAACACCAAGGACTTGCACAAGGGAGAGCTGGGCAGGGCTGGAGGTATTTGTTGAACAAAGATTGAAGGATAATGCAGTTCCAGCGTGGTATGTTCACACTGGCAGGCATGGATGGGGGAATTTTAGTCGATGAGTCTGATATGTACTTAAACTTCCAGATAATTTGTTTTTTTGTTTTTTGTCTTAAGGTTATACCTGAAGATAATTTGCTTTTTAAGAATTCAAATCCTATTTTTGCTGCTGGGGGTACTGTGGATAAAGTAATTATATAGCACATCTTTTCTTAAAAGTCAATGATCAGTCAGGAGTGTCAGGTCATGAGCATCAGAAATTGACTTCAAGTCATTTAGCAGAAAAAAAAAAATACTGAAAGGATGTGGGGTTGCCTGCAGAATGGAAGGAAGCACGGAGACAACAGGCTTGGAAATGGCTAGGAGCTGGGCGACTCTGGAGATCTAGGTAGAGGAGCTCCTCAACAGAGTCACCGGAGACACACGTGGCATCAACTTCAGCCATCTTGTCCCTTTGTACCTTTGTAAGTTTCAAAGTCCTTAGATAGAAAGGTCCAGCTTGGGTCATAGACCCATCTCTTGACCAGAACTGGCAACGCATCTTGACTGACAATTCTACCGAGATCACAGGCGCTGGGAAGATAGGCAGCTCATCAAAGGGAGATCAAGGTGCTATTACCAGAAGTGGGTGGAAGGTGGGGAACAATACACACCAGCTGGCCCCACACTTTAGTTCATCGGTTTAGAACAGGGATTAGAAAATTGCAGCCTATTGTCTGTTTTTGCAAAAAATTTTAGTGTAATATTGCTACACCCATTTGGTTACACAGACTGTCTGTGGTTGCTTTCACACTGCAGTGGCAGAGTTGAGAAGCTATGACAAGACTATTGTGGGCAAAGCCTTCAGCAACAGAGAGTAAATAGCTAATGTTTTAGGGAAAGGTTTGCTGACCCCCTGTTTAGCGTCCTGTGCCACCTCCATTAGACCCTCGTGGCCTGATCTTGAACAAGTCTCTTTATTAATTTTTCAATTATAATTTTTTCACACCCATGCATGCCTAGATGGGGTCTTTATTCAGACAATTTTATTTACTCATTTGTAAAATGGTGAGTTTGTGCTGTGCATTCTTCCCAGCTTTCCAGCTAGCTTAATTTAGCCCAGTTGTTCTATAATTAAACTGGCACAAATAGTTTTTTAAAGAACAGTCTTATATTCATAAGGATAGCCATTATGGGGTGGCGGGAAAGAAAGTAACAACTGTTAACAAGGATGGGAAAAAATTGGACCCCATGTGCATTGTTAATAGGAATGTAAAATGGTGCAGCCACTGTGAAAAACAGCAGGGCAGTTCCTCAAAACTTAAACATGGAATTACCATATGATCCTACAATTCCACTTCTGGGTACATACACAAAAGAATTGAAAGCAGAATCTGAAAGAGATATTTGTACACTCATGTTCATAGGAGCACTATTTACAATAGCCAAAACAACTGAGCTAAATTTGGCTATTGTAAATATACATTCATGAATGGATAAACGAAATGTGTTACACATATACAGTGGAATATTATTCAGCCTTAAAAAGGAAGAAAATTCTGACACATACTACCACGTGGATGAACCTTGAAGACATTAGGCTAAGTGAAAGAAGTCAGTCACAAAAAGACAATTATTGTATGACTCCACTTCTTTGAGGTGGCTAGAGAAGTTGAATTCACAGATATACAAAGTAGAATGGTGGTTACCAGAGGCCAGGAAGAGGGGCAAAAGAGAGTTGCTTGATGGGTATAGAGTTTCAGTTCTGCAAAGTGACAAAATTGTAGACATCTGTTTTACAACAACTACTGAACTGAAAAATTTTTTAATTGTGATAAAGTATTCAAAAACTGTTATGTATGTTGTATCACAATTTAAAAAATTTGTAAGTTTTTTTTAAGAGACCAAGTTTTCTATGTTTCTCAGGCTAGAGTCCAGTGGCTATTCACAGGCATATCATGGCATACTGCAGTCTCGAACTCCTAGGCTCAAGCAATCCTTCTGCCTCAGCCTCCCAAATAGCTAGAACTACAGGCATGCATCACTTTGTCTGGCTTGGAAAAGTCTTTAAAGCTATTATGTGAATTATCAAATTATGGAAGCTCCTTGAGGTCAGGGAGTTTTGTCTGTTTGTGCACTGCTATGTTTCTAGCCCCTGGACTGGTGCCTGGCATGGAGCAGGTGCTCATTACATATAAGGAATAAATGAATCTTGGTCACTTTGCAGTGATGTTTCACAACTCCTGTAAGTGTGAGAGTGACATTGTACCCACTGTTTGAAAGTCAAGCCAAACCCCAGAGGAACCTTAGAGGATTTGCCCTTTCCCCTACTTCCCGCCACCAGCTGAAGTGCCTCAGTTCATGCCAGGGCCGAGGAGCCAACAGTGAATAGGCTGTGACGACTGAGAACTGATCAACACCAGACCTCACCGGCATTCATGTAAATAACAAATAAATAGCTATGTCTTAAAACATTCTTGGTTAATGATATGGTGTGGCTCTGTGTCCCCACACAAATCTCATGTCAAATTGTAGTCCCCAGTGTTGAAGGAGGGGCCTGTTAGAAAGTGATTGAATCATGGGGGTAGCCTTCCCCCTCGCTGTTCTTGTGACAGACAGCTGATTGAAAGTGTGAGGCACTTCCCCCTTTGCCCTCCCTCTCTCCTGCTAGCCATGTGAAGATGTGCCTGCTTCTCCTTGGCCTTCTGCCATGATTGTAAGTTTCCTGAGGGCTCCCCAGAAGCAGAAGCCTGTACAGCACACAGAACTGTGAGCCAATTAAATCTCTTTTCTTTATAAATTACCCAGTCTCAGGTATGTATAGCAGTGTGAGAACGAACTAATACAGTTAGTTTGCTCCATCAGGGACAAATATATCAAATGAGATCTGAAGTTAGGACCAAAAAAAAAAAAAGAAAAAAACCCAAAACAAAAAGCCAAAACAAATAAAACTATTTTCAAGAGGCACAATACTTTTTTTTTTTTTTTTTTTTTTTTTTGAGACAGAGTCTCACTCTGTTGGCTGGGCTAGAATGCAGTGGCCCAATCTCTGTTCACTGCAAACTCCGTCTCCCAGGTTCAAGTGATTCTCTTGTCTCAGCCTCCTGAGTAGCTGGGATTACAGGTGTGTGCCACCACATCCAGCTAATTTTTTGTATTTTTAGTAGAGATGGGGTTTCACCGTGTTGACCAGACTGCTCTCGAAATTCTGACCTCAAGTGATCAACCCACCTCGACCTCCCAAAGGGCTGGTATTACAGGCATGAGCCACTGCATCCAGCCACAATACTTCTTATTTCTGTTTTAATAACTCCGTTTTGACTACATTGGGTCCATATCCTTCTCTTTTACAAGACACCCAAATCTGGGGTGAGGGAAGCTGTGATTTTCCTTTGTCCTTTCTTTTGCATTCTTGCATAATAGTGGAAGCTCCTTAAATGACAGTATTTTAGATCTAGAAGAGCTCTTATTTCAAGCTTTAATATGGGAAGTTTCAAACATATGCAAAGGTAGACAAGATGGCATAAGGAATCCACATGCCCAGCTCCTAGCTTCAGTCATGATCAATTTGTATCAAATTTTATTTCATCTCTGCTCTTCCCCTCCAATCTTTTTTATTCTTCTAATTCAGAAATACAAGTAGACCTCCTATATTTTAAAAAAATAGTTAATAAAAACTTTTTAATTGAAGAAAAAGATACATACAGAAAAAAGCACAAATCATAAGTGTACAACTCAATGAATTTTCATAAATTGAACACGTCAGTGTAACCCATACCCAGTTTAAGAAACAGAACATAATCAGCTCTCCAGAACCCCTCTCATGTCCCCTGGAAGGACTCTTATTAATTTCTGGCCCAATATTTTCTTTTTTTAAATTGCATTTTAGGTTTTGGGGTACATGTGAAGAACATGCAATACTGTTGCATAGGTACACACATGGCAGTGTGATTTGCTGCCTTCCTCCCCATCACCTATATCTGCCATTTCTCCCCATGCTATCTCTCCCCAACTCCCAACCTTCTGCTGTCCCTCCCCTATTTCCCCCAACAGACCCTAGTGTGTGATGCTCCCCTCCTTGTGTCCATGTGTTCTCATTGTTCAACACCTGCCTATGAGTGAGAACATGCAGTGTTTGATTTTCTGTTCTTGTGTCAGTTTGCTGAGAATGATGGTTTCCAGGTTCATCCATGTCCCTACAAAGGACATGAACTCATCGTTTTTTATGGCTGCATAGTATTCCACAGTGTATATGTGTCACATTTTTCCTGTCCAGTCTATCATCTATGGGCATTTGGGTTGGTTCCAGGTCTTTGCTATTGTAAACAGTGCTGCAATGAACATTTGTGTGCATGTGTCCTTATAGTAAAATGATTTATAATCCTTTGGATATATACCCAGTAATGAGATTGCTGGGTCAAATGGAATTTCTATTTCTAGGTCCTTGAGGAATCACCACACTGTCTTCCACAATGGTTGAACTAGTTTACACTCCCACCAATAGTGTAAAAGTGTTCCTATTTCTCCACATCCTCTCCAGCATCTGTTGTCTCCAGATTTTTTAATGATCATCATTCTAACTGGTGTGAGATGGTATCTCAATGTAGTTTTAATTTGCATTTCTCTAACAACCAGTGATGATGAGCATTTTTTCATATATTTGTTGGCCTCATGTATATCTTCTTTTGAAAAGTGTCTGTTCATATCCTTCACCCACTTTTGAATGGGCTTGTTTTTTTTTATTGTAAATTTGTTTTAGTTCTTTGTAGATTCTGGATATCAGCCCTTTGTAAGATGGGTAGACTGCAAAAATTTTTTCTCATTCTGTTTATTGCCGATTCACTCTACTGACTGTTTCTTTTGCTGTGCAGAAGCTGTGGAGTTTGATTAGGTCTCACTTGTCTATTTTGGCTTTTGTTGCCAATGCTTTTGGTGTTTTGATCATGAAGTCCTTGCCTATGCCTATGTCCTGAATGGTTTTGTCTAGATTTTCTTCTAGGGTTTTTATGGTGTTACATCTTATGTTTAAGTCTTTCATCCATCTGGAGTTAATTTTAGTGTAAGGTGTCAGGAAGGGGTCCAGTTTCTGCTTTCTGCACATGGCTAGCCAGTTTTCCCAAGACCATTTATTAAACAGGGAATCCTTTTCCCATTGCTTGCTTTTGTCAGGTTTGTCAAAGATCGGATGGTTGTAGATGTGTTACTTTGCCTCTGAGCCTCTGTTCTGTTCCATTGGTCTATATCTCTGTTTTGGTACCAGTACCATGCTGTTTTGATTACTGTAGCCTTGTAGTATAGATTGAAGTCTGATAGTGTGATGCCTCCCACTTTGTTCTTTTTGCTTAGAATTGACTTGGCTATGCGGGCTCTCTTTTGGTTCCATATGAAGTTTAAGATGGTTTTTTCCAGTTCTGTGAAGAAGGTCATTGGTAGCTTGATGGGGATAGCATTGAATATGTAAATTACTTTGGGCAGTATGGCCATTTTCACGATATTGATTCTTCCTAACCATGAACATGGAATGTTTTTCCATCTGTTTGTGTCCTCTCTTATTTCGTTGAGCAGTGGTTTGTAGTTATCCTTGAAGAGGTCCTTTACATTCCTTGTTAGTTGTATTCCTAGGTATTTTATTCTCTTTGTAGCAATTGTGAATGACAGTTCATTCTTGGTTTGGCTCCCTTTATGTCTTTTATTGGTGTATAGGAGTGCTTGTGATTTTTGCACATTGATTTTGTATCCTGAGACTTTGCTGAAGTTGCTTATCAGTTTCAGGAGATTTTGGACTGAGATAATGGAGTCTTCTAGATACACAATCATGTCATCTCCAAATAGAGACAATTTGACTTCCTCCTTTCTTATTTGAATACCCTTTATTTCTTTTTCTTGCCTGATTGCTCTGGCTAGAACTTTCAATACCAAATTGAATAGGAGTGGTGAGAGAGGGTATCCTTGTCTAGTGCCAGATTTCAAAGGGAATGCTTCCAGTTTTTACCCATTCAGTATGATATTGACTGTTGGTTTGTCATGAATTGCTTTTATTATTTTGAGATATGTTCTGTCAATACCTAGTTTATTGAGCGTTTTTAGCATAAAGTGTTGTTGAATTTTGTCAAAGGCCTTCTCTGCATCAATTGAGATAATCATGTGGTTTTTGTCTTTGGTTCTGTTTATGTGGTGAATTATGTTTATAGACTTGCGTATGTTGAACCAGACTTGCATCCCTGGGATGAATCCTAGTTGATTATGGTGGATAAGCTTTTTGATATGCTGTTGCAATTGGTTTGTCAATATTTTATGGAAGATTTTTGCATCTATGTTCATCATGGTTATTGGCCTGAAGTTTTCTTTTCTTGCTGAGTCTCTGTTGGGTTTTGGTATCAGGATGATGTTGGTCTTGTAAAATGATTTGGGAAGGATTCTCTCTTTTTGGATTGTTTAGAATAGTTTCAGAAGGAATGGTACCAACTCCTCTTTGTATGTCTGGTAGGATTCGGCTGTGAATACATCTGGACCTGGGCTTTTTTTGGGTGGTAGGCTCTTAATTGCTGCCTCAACTTCAGACCTCGTTATTGGTCTATTCAGGGTTTCAACTTCTTCCTGGTTTAGGCTTGGGAGGATGCAAGTGTCCAGGAATGTAACCATTTCTTCCAGGTTTACTAGTTTATGTACATAGAGGTGTTTGTAATAATCTCTGATGATGGCTTGTATTTCTGTGGAATCTGTGGTGATATCCCCTTTATCATTTTTTGTTGCATCTATTTGATTGTTCTCTCTTTTCTTTTTTATTAATCTGGCTAGTGGTCTATCTATTTTGTTGATCTTTTTTAAAAAACCAGCCCCTGGATTTATTGATTTTTTAAGAGATTTTTGTGTCTCTATCTTCTTCAGTTCTGCTCTGATCTTAGTTATTTCTTGTCTTCTGCTAGGTTTTGAGTTTTTTTGATCTTGCTCCTCTAGCTCTTTCAATTTTGATGATAGGATGTTGATTTTACATCTCTCCTTGCTTCTCATGTGGGCATTTATTGCTATATATTTTCCTCTAGAGACTGCTTTAAATGTGTTCCAGAGATTCTGGTATGTTGTGTCTTCGTTCTCATCAGTTTCAAAGAACATCTTTATTCCTGCCTTCATTTCATTGTTTATCTT